>PVJH01009953.1:0-76354 GCA_004026705.1 Nesogale talazaci
CAAAAAAATGATCAATTTTTTTAAAAAGTGGGGGGAGGGAAAGGGGAGGGTTTTTTTTTAAAAGGGGCTTGTATCAAGGGCTCAGGTGGAAAATATTGGGAAATATATGTGGAAATATGTGTGCAAATGTGCTTGATACAAATGATGTACTGAATGTTGTAGTAGCTGTAAGAGCCCCCAATAAAAAATGGAAAAAAAATAAAATAAAATAAAATAAAAAAAAAAGGAAAAAAAAAAAAAAGCTCCTCTTTCCCCTCCCCCCTTTTTAAAACGAATCATTTTTTTGGGTACTCATACACCTCCCTTCACGATCCATACATACATCAATTGTATGCAGATCTCATTTGCACACTTGTTGCCATCATCACTCTCAAAACATCCTCCTTCCACTTAGGCCCCCACTTCCAACTCTCTATATTTCCCTTCCTCCCTCCCCCTATGAACCTTTAATAATTTACAAATTGCTATTTCATATCGTACACTGTCCAATGTGACCCTTCACTCACTTTCCTATTGGCCATGCCCCAGAGAGGAAGTTATATGTAGATCCCTGAAATTAGTTCCCCCTTTCTACTCCACCATCCCTCCACCCTCCCAATATCACCACTCCTATCACTCATCCTGAGGGAATATCTATCCTAAATTCCCCATGTTTCTGACTCCAATATGCATCCCCTGTTGTAGTCAGACTTGTCTGGTAGAACCGGGAGCATGATAGTGAGTGTGAGGAAGCATTTGAGAACTAGAGGAAAGATGCATATTTTGTTGTTACTACACTGTACTTTAACTGGTCATCTCCTCCTTGCAACCCCTTTGTAAGAGGATGTCACTTCACCTATTGATGGGCTTTGGGTCACCAATCTGTACTCCCCCTTATTTATAATGATATAATTTTAGTTCTTTGATGTATGACACTGGATCCCTTCAACACCTCATAGTCACACAGGCTGGTGTGCTTCTTTTATGTGGGCTTTGTTGCTTCTGAACTGGATGGCTGCTTGTTTATTAAAGCCTTTAAGACCCCAGATGCTATATCTTTTCATAGCCGGGCACCATCAGCTTTCTTCACCACATTTGCTTATGCACACATTTGCCATCCTGGCTTGGAAATCATATGCCTTACAGGCAACAACCCTCTTATAGTCCCCTGCAGCATCCAACCCAGGCTTGTTTCTCAAAAAACAGAGCCCCCATCTTCAAAGATCTCTCCCTCTTCCACAATCAAAATGGCTATGCCAGTTCCCTTGACGGACGACTTTGATTGGAGAAGTAGCTTAGCCACAGACCCTGAAGAATCTGTGGGCTAATGTACACTAAAGTGTACATTGCCAAATGATTGTGACCTCTCTAAGGAAAATATGCAATGAAAAGCTTGCCAAGGAGACTGCTTCCGATGAGCAAAGATGGGTGTCCTTGTGCAGTGTCAGGCAATGTGGCTTGCCAGTGTGGGAACTATTCTGTCTGGGAGCCTTTTTTCAAATGCATTCTCAGTTCCTTCTAAGTTACGTGGATCAGCCTCCAGTGTTGACAAGGATGCACTCAACTGGAACTCTTTCAGCAGCCCATCACCTGATGGATTCTGCCCAGTAATGGGATCCACTTTCAGGAAGATCGTGTGGCTTGAGTCTATGTGGTAAGGAGAACATTCGTAACTATAAACCACACAGAGCATCAGGCTTTGTGAGTCCTCCAATGCATTCTCTGCACATGCAGGGAATCACTTAGTTAATCTCCCCAAAAAGTTTACCATGGAGGCAGGGCATGTTTATTTTCCATGTTATGGATGTAGAAATTGAGACTCTGGTATGGTAGGAGACTTAACTCAGCAGTTAATTTATGGTTGCATTGGGTGTAGTGCCCTGTCTCCCCATATCTGCTCCAATGCCACCTCCACGCAGTGCTGCTTCTTTAGCCTCTATTGCAGCCTGAGCCACGGGTGCTTGGAGTTTGGGTAAGATGGGGTGAAAGTGCCAGATGAACCTTAACGGATGGTGCCTTTCCTTCACTGGGCCTGCCCTCCACCCTCAGCTCTGCCCAGCCTGGCTGTTATGTGTCACCAGTGGGTGGCTTCTCCATATTGGTATTCTGCAGCTGTGTGAGTATTGATTGATTTCTCCATGAGTTCTATCTGCCTTTGACATAATTACCTTACTAATCTTCATCCCTGCCCTTTGAGGATTTTCATCCCTGCTCGAGAGAGAAGCAGGTTTCCAGGGTGACCAGAACTCAATAGATTGCAGTCGTTCTTTGGCTTTCTTATAAAGTCCGTATCCGTCTAAATCTTACCTTCCGCCATCTTTCCAGGATGGTGTACTCCTCACGACTTTTCCCTTTTGCTTCTGTTTGCAGTCCATCTGTTATGAGCACACTCTAAAAAGCTGCGTATGTGTGTGCCCTCATGCAGAAAAACACACAAAATGAATAATTATAGACCTACTGTCCTTAAAGACATTAAAAAAACACACCCAAATACACAAACAAAAAGAAAACAACATTAAGGCCAGCGTTGTGAGGTGAAAAGTGGCCTGTTCTTGGAATCGGCAGTCAGGGAACCAGTCTCAGGCCACCAGAAACTGGCCCTGGGTCAACCCAGTAGGGACACATATCAGTCAGGCCATCACTACCATCTGAGTCTCCATTACCTTTTCTGTAGATGGAGAAATTGTGAGAATTTGATGAGGCGGTTTTGTTCCACTGGTTTCTCAAATTTTTTCACATTCTCCAGTGGTGTGCACATGTGGTGGGGTTAGCATGTCAAAATGCAGATTCTGAATCAATAGGGATAGGAGGTGTGGGTGGTCATGCTGAGGTTTTGAATTCTACTTCACTCACAGGTGATCTCAAGGTCTAAAAAATGTCAGCTCAGTTTCATGGCCCCAGGCACCAATGAGTGTGTGTGTGTGTGTGTGTGTGTGTGTGTGTGTGTGTGTGTAGGGATCAATAGCATGCAGAAATATTCCTCAATCCATCTTTCCTGAAATTTTAAACCTGCCACAAAGTAGTGTTTAAATGGAATATTCCTTTTATTCTCTTATTGCTGAAGTAATGAGCAGTGTTTGTGACATGGGGCCAACTCGAATCGCAACACTTTTCTTGGCTGACATTCAGACAGATTTACAGTGTCAGGAGCTAAAGGCTTGAAAAGATCCCCGGAATCCTACTGCACAGCCAGCTAAATTAAACCCAATACCCAGGACCGGTGTGATTAGAATAATGAGCGACTCCTGTCTAGCTCAAAAAACTGCTAGCAAGGGTATACTGCAAGAAGCGGAAGACCCAGAAACTGTATAGCAAAAAGAGGACACCCCAGAAATTCTTTACAGATCAGACACATAGATGCTGGGGATGGTAGGAAATTTACTGTTTGAATTAGCCTTGGAGTTTGATGGATTCGTGGCCCAGAGAGAGTAGGCCCTAGT
Organism: Nesogale talazaci; assembly: GCA_004026705.1. NCBI lineage: Eukaryota > Metazoa > Chordata > Mammalia > Afrosoricida > Tenrecidae > Nesogale > Nesogale talazaci. Next base: position 3,420 of record PVJH01009953.1, read on the forward strand.
CTACTAGAGTAGTAGTCCATATCCTTCAGCATTCCCAAGCTGAAGATTTATTCATGTGTTTTCACACTATGAACAAACCCTCCATCTCACCCCTGAGTGTTGGGCAGCCTCTTGAAGGACTTGTATTATTAATCAGAGAGTACTCTTATCCTCAGAGTACTCAGAACTGCAGTGTCCTATACTTCATGGTTTAAAAAGCATGTTGGCTTATATTATCACACTTGCTCTGTGTTAGTCCGGGTAGACTAGAGAAACAAACTCATAGGCATACATATAAAGTACGGTTTATATATAAGAGGAATAGGACATTAAGAAAGCATCCCAGCCCAGTCCAGTTCAAAGTCATAAGTCCCATATTAGCCCATATGCCTGATATCAGTCTAAGTCTCCCTCCGACTCACGAAGTCACAGGCCAGTGGGTGCAGAGTCTCGGCGCGGGCAGGGGTCTCCCCAGGGCTCCTCCCTTTCAGGGCTCAGGGTCCATCAACAACATCCAGTGGTGGCAGAAGCAACTCAGCACTGGCAGAGGTCTCCATGTGGCTTCTCCAGCTTCAGAGGTCTGGTTCCATTAGGGTAAGGCTGTGTGGCTTTTCCTCCGGCTCGTCCGGCTTCTCGGACACTGCCATCTTATCTGTAGTTCGTTGTCTTGGAGACTTAACTCCCAACAGCTGGGGAGATAGCTTCTCATCTCCACAAGGGAAATATTGTGAGATTTCCCAGAAGTCTCAGGAGAAAACCACGCCCACATGGAGGCCTCATTGGCTACTCATTGGCTATTTCCAGATTAACAGGGCAGACTCCACCCCTACATCTCAATCATGAAATTAACATAAGCACATGCCCGCCACATGTTGCCTCTAACCAAAGAATATATTTTTTTCCTTCACCATTTTATTTTATTTTAAAAAATCCTTTTATAGGGGGCTCATAAGACTCTTTTTTTTTTTGGCATCACTGCTCTCTGGTGGTGGGAGTAATCCATACATAAGTCTGTTGTGTGTCAAGTACATCTGTACATCTGCTGTCTTCATCATTCTCATAACATTTGCTTTCTATCTAAGCCTTTGTCATAGACTCATTTTCCCCCTCCCTCCTGCTCTTTCCCCCCATAAACCCTTGATAATTTATAAATTATTATTACTTTGTCATATCTTACACTGTCCAAAGTCTCCCTTCAATCACTTCCCCTTTGTCGGTACCTCAGGGAGGAGATTATATGTAGATCCTTATAATCGGTTCCCTCTTTCTACCCCACTTTCCCTCCACCCTCCACTCTCACCATTGGTCCTGAAGAGACCATCTGTCCTGGATTCCCTGTGTTTCCAGTTCCTATCTGTACTGGTGTACATCCTTTTGACCAAAGAATCTTAAATTCGTATGTCCAAGATCATGCTGTAAGTGGTAGAGCTGGTCTACAAAACCAGCTCTTGAGCAATTATTCATTGCTTATTTCTATAATGTATTGTGCTATTCTGGGTTGACTAGAAAAACAAACTCATAGACAGTCACATGTGTGTAAGACAGAGTTTTACATCAAAGAGTAATTGTACACTAAGGAAACATCCTAGCCTAGTACAGATCAAATCCATAAGCCCGATATTAGCCCATATGTTCGACACCAATCTACAAAATCCTCATCAGACTCATGAAACACATGCAATAGCGCTGAATGCAAGAGGATCTCCGGCCAGTGGGTGGAAAGCCTTGTGGATTCGGTGATGGTGTAAGCATCTCAGCGCTGGCAGGGGTCTTCAGGTGGCTTCTCTAGCTCTGAGGGCATGGGCTGATAGGCCTATATCAGTATAGTGCCATGTGTCTTGTCAGTGAGGGGAGATAGATAGATAGATAGATAGATAGATAGATAGATAGATAGAGTCTCCTGCCTCAAAGGAAGAATACAGGAGTTCCCAGAATCTTCAGGGGAAGGCCAGGTTCACACAGAGACCTCATTGGCATGATCCGATTGATTGACAAGACTCCAGCCCTTCACTCTTAATCCTCTCAAGTCCCAAATCCTCTCAAGACCCCAGATTATGTAACTACGGCACGCATCTATCCTTGTTCCATCGCAGTATTTCTTCAATGGACTCACATGTTGTGGTGGCCATTGCATGGCTTCTGACTCAGAGTGACCCTACAGGACGGAGCAGGACTGTCCCATTCAGTTCCCTAGGTGGTAATCTTTACAGGCGTGCACTGCCAGGTCTGTTCTCCCTCAGAACTGTGGATGGGTTTGAACTTCTGACTTAACCATTGTGTCGACAGGGTTCCTGGAAGGGCTTTAAAAAGACACCGATGCCTAGATCTTATGCCAGATCAATGAAATCCCATGTGTGTGTTTTGTTCTTTTGTTGTTTTATTTTGAACTCTGAGGATGATATGCTATGGGAAACCAGGATAAGAAAATGACTTTATGAACACCAGAAAGCCTGGCAAAAACTCTGGAGAGTTAGCCGGTCTTTTTTTTTTTTTTCGGGGGTGGGGAGTTGTTTTGTTTTTAGGTCATCACTGCCCTCTGGTGGTGGGAGTAGGAGGCTCAGCCTTTGCCCCTGTGGAGTCGCTGCTGGAATTGAACCTCCATCCCAGTGGGCCGCAGTCCCGCACACAACCACTACGTCACCGGGGATCAGCCGAGCTAATTTTTTTGAGGGAAGCACAGCACACTTTCCATTGGATTGAGTCATTGGCTCCATGAATCTTCACTCAGGCCGCAGCACTATCTGGGAGTCACTGTAGAAGGGAATGCATTTCCACTAGGGAAAATAGCACTGCCACTGCTTCCAAGCATCATCTCCAAGTCATCTCGTTATTTAAGATACCAATTAGAAACTTTAGAATCATTCCCTTGAGCAGACCAGACCCTATGCCCCCTCACCCATTAGTATTCCTGCCATGTTAGAAGAAAACACAGTATATATATTATTTTTGTGTGTGAATGTTTGAATTTTGTCCAAATGAATTCTTAGGCAATTCCATTCAATTAGTGGCTTTCAACATCCTATGAATCAGAGACCCAAATGTCTAAACTTATTATCAGAGGGTCACAGCTCACTGAAATCAGTCTTTCTCTTTTTATAAGTAAAACATTTTACTAGGGGCTCTTACAGTTTTTATAATAATCCATATACGATACCAGTCTGAAGGGAAGAAAACAGACAGTAAGATGCTGGTGAGTTTGAGTCCAAATTAATGTATTCTTAACAAAAGATTATGTGATGACAGAACAGAATGAGAAGTGTGGCTTTTGCTAAGCATTCTGGGTCTCCTAAGTCAACATCACTGAAAAGCCCCCTTGACTTCCACTGGCCTTTAGATCCAATCCAAGAAGTACTCAAGACCAAAGTGATTCCAGGAGGCTCAAAGCCTGCTGGGGAGGGAGCATGTATTAAAAATAAACTGAAACACAAAGGGAAGGTAAAATGCATCCTTGTTATGTTTCTGATCCATACGTGCGCGGGCTTATTTCAAACCTGCTGTTAGTCAATTCTGAAGAGGCTAGTGGTTTCAAACTGCTGACCTCATGTTTAGCAAGCCAATGCCTAACCATCAGGAATATGAAAGGGACTGTCTCCTCCTTGGTCTATCATTACATGTACACATGCACACACAGACATCTCACATTCTATATCTTTGAAAATTTCCCCTATTATACCACTGAGAATTTTGCTCCAATTCTTCTCTTCCTCCTGAGATTATATGCCCTGACTTTTTATTGAGTCTCTCCTTAGAAGCATCTCTAAAGGACCCTAGGGAAGGGAGAACAGCACAACGATGGACTGGTGGGTGCCTGCTGAGCAGAAAGGAGAGAATGAAATCTTTTGGGGAAGGCTCTCAGGGAAGAAGAGTGGGTGTGCAAGAGCCAGGAAGGAGATGGGCAGACGTGGAGGCCAGGTGGTGGTAGGCTGACACAGGAATGAGAAGAACTGGCATTCATGAAGCTCAGAGGATAGAGGAGGGCAAGTCTCCCCCTACCTGTCTTCCACATTTACAAAGCAACCCTAGAAATAAGAGAGCTAATCACTCCTTTCCCCGTGGCCCTTGGCTAATTAATGGTCTGGAAATCAGTATCCAAATTACTCTCCTCCTCCCAGCCATCCCAATAAGTCATCTCACGATGCAAAAAAACCAAAACCCAAACCAAAACCCCAACCCATGCAAACCTGTGTGCCAGAAAACAATAGAAAACCCACCTTTGGGTTTCAAACGCCACAGTGGTTGCCATAAACCCAGCTAAGGGAAAAACACACACACACACACACACACACACACACACGGAAATTATCTACATGGCTTATGGCTTACCCTATAAGAGTCCTAGTTTGTGCTTCAAGCTGAAATAATTCTGTTTGGAATGCTGACAAAGGGCTGGCTGAAAATGAAATTCTGGGGGACTTAAACATCTTTTCAAAGGAAGCAAAACTCAAATGGTCAAAATGCAAATGAGTTTTGCTTTCTTTGTTTCCTTCTCTCCTTACTTTTCTTCCTCCTCCGTCTCACTCCCTGACCTATTCCTTCTTCCCACCCCTCTCTTCTTCCCTTATTTCCTGAGGAGCAGTCCATGATGTTGCTGCAACTATACCACAATGTTCTGGAGAGTAGGAAAAAAAAAGAGACGTACTCATTAGAAGATGGTCACCCGGAGGCTGGGCATCCAGACGAAGGGACCAGGGTACCACCACTGCAGAGAGGAGCTGCATCTTCTGGGGATGGTTTTTCTTAATCAACTGGATTGATAGCAATGGTTATTGGAGGATTTTTACTTGGGTTGTAAGGTTAACACAGCAATAAGTGGCTTGTTGCTGTTGTGTGCCCACAACTGATCCCACATACAACACAGCACTGCCTGATCCTGCAATCCCCTCGCAGCGGCCATTTTTGCTTGAGCTCATTGTTGTGTCCACTGTGTCTGTTTGTCTCTTGTTCATTCATCTCTGTCCTCTTTTTTACTCATCCTCTACTTGACAGTTGTGTGAACAGAACAAGAGAATAGTACATGGTCTAAAATCAGGAAAGGTGTGTTTCAGATTGTGTCCTCTCATCATACTTATTTCATCTGTGTGCTGAGCAAAGCATCAGACACTAGATTATTCCATGTTCCACTTACTAATGGAAGTTTGCAGCTGTTTCTTCTCATTTTGAGTCATGCCATATCAGCAGATAATGGTCCCCAAAGCCTGACTCTGCCTACATCATTAAAGTTGATTCTACTTTGAGAAGGGAGTTCTTTGCCAGTCATATTTCGAGTGCCTTCCATCTGGAAGGACTTATCACTCGACAGTATATTGGACAATGACCTGATTCAGAAAGTTTTCATTGGCCAATTTCATCAGAAATAGGTCTCCAGGTACTTCTTCCCGTCTTTCTCAGTCTGGAAGCTCCACTGAGACTTGTCCACCATGAGTTATGCTTTTGGTAATTGAAATATTACTGGCAGCACTTCGAGAGTTACAGCAACATTGAAGTATCAGAACACCACAAAATGACAATGATAGATACCTGCATACACATCTAACATACATATATAAGGGCTTACGCAAACATGGGATTCAGAAAGGTTGTGGAAATTTCTCATTATCTTTTCATTCCAAGTTTTTACACAAATATTTTTTTGCAGCAACAACTTTTATTAAAGTTTTATTCCTTCAAGGGTTCCATTTTTGTCATGGTGTAATTGCTTTTAGAATGAGTTGTGCAATCACAATCAGTTCCAGTGCTCCACCTGCCCCCCCACATACACTATTTGTTTCCTCAACCCCTTCTCTCTCCCACACCCCACTCTATTTGAACTTTTTGAAGTCCCTCATGTATGTATCTTTAAAAAATAAACAAAAAAAGCAAAAAGTAGCATGCGTGCATCCCAGCATTAATTAGATCATTCCCCCAAGGGCCTTCAAAAACTAGGTTAGAAGTCAAGCTTGTGATACAGAATATATAAAAAAAAAGATTTAGGTACAGTGGGAAGTAAACTCTCCCTCTCACCCTTGTCCACCTCTCTCAGCTTCTGTTCCCAGAGGCAACCACTATAATCAGCATCTTGTATATTTATATTGAAACACATTTAAAAATGTTCATAAAATCTCTTTTCAGAATATTCTCCTGTATGCTTACATGAAAAACTAACACTAGATGTTCCCTTTTATAGCTGTTTGAGAACTTGCACAGCTGAGCAAGTCGGGTCTGATTGTACCCCTGCCAGCTTCTCACTAGTTTAATGCCCTTTGCTTTAGGGAGTATCCAATCTGGAAACATGGAGAACACAGGAAAGTCCAGGGGAATCTGGCAGGGTCTGAAGAGCAGCTGAGAGCACCCTGCCCATTAGCTCTCCCACTGGGGACATTGGTTTCTGCTCTGAGATCTTCTCCCTCCTGTGTCCCCATTCACAGTGTAGGAGGTTAATGCTAACACAGGTCAAGTCAGTGTGATTAGGAGAAAGGGTTCTTTTTTTAAAAAATCATTTTATTGGGGGCTCATACATCGTTTCTCACAATATATAAATACTTATATTGTGCCATGATTCTTCACATGCCTGCTGCTGTCATTGTTCTCCGAGCCTCCACCTTTCTACCCTGACATCAGCCTGCCATCCCTTCCCCTCCATCCTTGCTTCCCACTCCCCCACCAAACCTCAATACACTATAAATTATTATTGTTTTGTGTTTTGTCATAACTTACACAGCCCAATGTCTCCCCTTGCCTTCTCCCCCAATGCCTGTCCCCCTGGTAGGAGGTTATGTGTAGATCCCCGAAGTTGGCTCCCCTTCTTTACCCCACTTTTCCTCCACCCACCCGGTAGCTTCATTCCTACTACTGGCCCCAAGGGGTTCATCTGTTCTGGGTTCCCCGCATTTCCATTTCCCATCTCCACCAGTGTACCTCCTCCAGTCCAGCTGGATTTGTAAGGTAGAACTGGGACCGTGACAGTTGGGAGCGGAGGGGGGGGGGAGGGGGGGAGGGGAAGCCTTCAGGAACTAGAGGAAAGTTGTATGCTTCATTGCCACCTCACCGTACCTCACTAGCCTGTCTCCTCCCCATGACCCCTCTGAGAGAGGGTGTCCAATTACCCACAGGTGGGTCTTGGGTCCCCACTCCGCTCCTCCCCCCCACTTGTAGTGACGTGGTTCTTGTTCTTTGATGCTTGATATCTGCTCCCTTCAGCCCCCCATGATCGCATATTTTAGTGTTTTTCTTCCATGTGGGCATTGCTGCTTCTAGGCTAGATGGCCATCCATTCACCCTCAAGCCTTTACAATCTCAGGTGCTTTATCATTCGGTAGCTGGATACCATTGGATTTCTCCTCTCTGTCTTCGTCTGCTCCCTTCTGTCTTCAATGATCTCGTCGGGAGGGTGGGAGCACAATAATATGATTTTTGTTCTTTGATGCCTGATAGCTGGGTCTTTCCACATCTCATGGTCGCACAGGCTAGTGTGCATCTTCTAAGGTGGGCTTTGTTGTTCCTGGGCCATATAACCGCTTGTTGACCCTCAAACTTTTAAGTCCTCAGTTGTCATATCTTTTGACAACCGGGTACTATCAGCCATATTTACCACTCTTGCTCAATCCCCGCGTGTCTTCAGTGATCGTCTCATGAGAGATCACTTACAGTGATACGAGAAAGGGTTCTTAAGCAGCTTGAATGCTTAAATTCTTGGCTACTCACCAAATGGTTGGTGGTTTGAATTCATGCTCCGGTGCCTAGGAATAAAGCCCTGGCTATCTACTTCTGAAAAACCAGCTCTTGGAAACCCTGTGAAGTTTGCCTTTACTTTTTTTAAAAATCATTTTATTGTACAACTTTTCTCACAATCCATACATCTCTATGTTGTGTGAAGCACATTTGTACATTTTTTGCCCTTATCATTCTCAAAACATTTGCTTTCTACTTGAGCCCTGGTATCAGTTCCTCTTTTTTGAGCTCCTCCTCCTGCTCCCACCCTCATGAACCCTTGACAAATTATAAATCATGATTATTTTCATATCTTACGCTGTCCGATGTCTCCCTTCACCTACCAGAAAGGGGTTATATGTAGATTATTGTGATTAGGTCACCTATCTTCCCCAACCCCCCTTCCCCTCCTAGTATCACTACTCTGAGCACTGGTCCTGAGGGCTTATCTGTCCTGGATTCCTTGTGTTTCTAGCTCTTATTTGTACCAGTGTACATTCTCTGGTTTAATATACCAGTATACATTCTCTGGTACATTCCCGACTTGCTCAGCTGTGCAAGTTCTCAAACAGCTAGAAAAGGGAACAGCTGGGCTGAGCCTCAGTGGCTTAGTGGTTGTGCATGGGACTGTGGCCCACTAGGATGGAAGTTCAATTCCAGCAGCGGCTCCACAGGAGCAAAGGCTGGGCCTGCTATTCCCATCACCAGAGGGCAGTGATGCCCCCCCAAAACAAAACAAAAACCAAACAAACAAATAAAAGGGAACAGCTAGTATTAGTTTTTCATGTAGGTATACAGGAGAATATTCTGAAAAGAGATTTTATGAACTAGAACATTTGAAACACACTTAAATAAACAAGATTCTGATTATAGTGGTTGCCTCTGGAGAGAGAAGTTGAGAGAGGTGGACAGACTTGTGAGGTAGAATTGGGGCCATGATGGTGGGGGAGGGGGAGAACATTAAAGAACTAGAGAAAAGTTGTATGTTCCATTGGTGTTATACCGCACTCTGACTGACTCTTCTCCTCCCTGGGGCCGTTCTGTAAGGATACAACCTATAGATGGGCTATGGGTCCCCACTCTGCACCCCCCCCCCCCATTCACAATAACATGATTTCTTGGTTTTTGATGCCTGATACCAGATCCCATTGCCACCTCATGGCCACACATGCTGCTGTGCTTCTACCATGTGGGTTTTGTTGCTTCTGAGCTAGATGGCTGCTTGTTTACCTTAAGACTTTAAGACCCCAGATGCTATATCTTTTGATAGCTGAGCACCATCAGCTTTCTTCAGTACACTTGCCAATGCATATATTTGCCTTCAGCAATCCCAAGGGGAAAGTGGACACCCAATGTTATGATTTTATCTTCTTTGATGCCTGATTCCTGATCCCATTGCCACCTCGTGGTCACACAGGCTGGTGTGCTTCTTCCATGTGGGCTTTGTTGCTTTAGAGCTAGATGGCCACTTGATTATCTTCAAGGGTTTAAGACTCCAGATGTTAGATTTTTTGATAGCTGGGCACCATCACCCAGCTCTGTTTGACACACACGGAGTAGTGGCGACTTTAAAATAAGAAAGGAAATGGGGAGAGAAGAATCAACAGAAGTTGGAGGGCAGGAAAAGGGAAAAGATGATTCCTTCTGTTCAAGGACTCTGAAAGAAAGACCATTAGGACAGAGGAGGGAAAATGCAGCCGGAAAGCAAATGTGTGCGCAGCCGGCAGCCTGTCACCCAACTGGTGACTTAAAAAAACCCAAATCCACCAACAACCCTGAAAATGTAAATGCTTTTCCTCCTCTGTGTCTCTGAAATGACCTCATTTTAAATTCTTGCCCAGGGCAACTTTCTTCTTTCCTCAGCAGCCCAACACTCTGTCCCCCTCCTAAGAAAGTGTTTAATGGTTGTTGGTTATGCCAAAAAGCCCTGTGAGAGCAGCTCCATCCCTGGTTTCAACAGTCCGAAGAAAAAATAACAAATAAATCATCTGCGATTTGAAATGACAGTAATAAAGACATGAATAAGCATTACTGTTTATGTGGCAGATTAGGATGGTCTTTAACAAGTCATTCTAAGGGGTCACCAGGGTGGGGGAGAGGGAAGGGGAAGGAGGGGAAAAAGAGGCACTGATACCACGAGCTCAAATTGAAAGTTAATGTTTTGAAAATCTTGATGGCCACATATGTATAAATGTGCTTGATACAATTGATGTATGGACTGTTATAAGTGCTGTAAGGGCCCCCAAGTATAATGACCTTTAAAAAAGAAAAAAGAAAAAAAAGTCATTCTATTATCTTTGAATGGCTTTCTCTAATGTATGACCTACCTGTTGTCAGATTTGAACTTGATTCCATATGAATATTGTGTTAGTCGGGGTAGACTAGAGAAACAAATTCATAAACTTGCATCTGTATATAAGGGAGAGGTTTATATACAAGAAGAAATGAACATTGAGAAAACATCCCAACCCAGTCCAGAGCAAGTTCATAAGTCTGATATTAGCCCATATGTCCAATACCAGATCATAAATCCTCTTCAGATTCATGAAGCACATGCAATGATGCCAGGAAATCACAGGCCAGTGGGTGCAAGGTCTTGCATATTCAGTGATGGTAGAAGCATCTCAGCACTGGCAGGGACTTCTCTGTGGCTTCTCATCTTAGCACTGGCAGGAGTCTCTACATGACTTTTCTGGCTTCAGAGGTCTGGTTCCATTAGGGTAAGCCCTTGTGGCTTCTCCTCTGGGGTGACTCACAGGGAGTCAGCTTTGTGTTTTGTCAGTAGAGTGTCTCTAAGGGTTTGAGTCTTAAGTCTCTCACTTCCAAGGGGGAAATATGGCCAGATTTCCCAGAATTCTCAGGAGAAAGCCATTCCCCCACAGAGGTCTCAATGGCTGTCTCCAGATTGACAATCTAGACTCCACCCCTACACTCCCAAACCTGAAATTGACACAATATTACATGGCTGCCACAAGTATATTGTCCCAGTTAAAAAGCCTTCCTGCCGTGATCCACAACTGAGCTGCAGAGTTAGTCCTGGAAGATTTTTATGGTCTTCACCATCATGCAGATTTGGGGGCTGGGAGTGGGGACAGAAGATTGTTACTGATTTAAATTGAGAATTAAAACCTACTTCACTAAAATCAAACGCACTGCCATCAAGTTGACTGCAGCTCACACTGACTGAAAGACTTTCCACGGGAGCAGGCAGCCCCCACTTTCTCCTGAGGAGCAGCTGTGGGCTAGCAGCCCAATACTTACCCCACAGGCCCTGCCAGGGCTCCTTAAAATCAGACATGCTCTCCTAAATCCCAGGCTGGGTCAGGATCGTCTGCTTTGGAACTCTTGGTAGCAACAGCATTATTGATTGACTTTCAACGTTATATTCTCCTCTGAAGGCAACGAAATGACTGGGCTGCAGAAAGTTCCTTAAAAATAGATTTGATTGGGCTCAGCCCCGGTGGCATAGTGGTTGTGTGCGGGACTGTGGCCCACAGGTTGGCAGTTCAAATCCAGCAGCAGCTCTCCAAGAGCAAGGCGAGGCTTCCTACTCCCACCAGGGCAGTGATGCCCCCCCCCCCAAAAAAAAGAAAATATCCCAAGCCAGTCCAGACCAACCACTGCACCACCAGGGAGATATTTTCTTAATGTACAATTACCCTTTACATAAAATTTTCTTATATACATATGGGTGCTTATGAATTTGTTTGAATTGCTTATGAATTTGTTTGAATTTGTCTAATCTACCTAGAATAACTAACACAAGAGGAAAGAACAAGAAAGTTAAAATTATATATATAAGAATAGGTATAGATATGTATATATGTAAAGATTTTCTATATGTGTGTAGATATATGTAAATACAATAAAGAAAGCAGATGGACTCTGGGCCTCTACTTAAATCCTACCTCAGTACAAGGACACTATTGCTGAAGACCAAGTGGGTACATAAGCAAATGTGGTGAGGAGAGCTGACAGTGCCTGGCTATTAAACGATATAGCATCTGGGGGCTTGAAGTTAAGCAATAAGCTATCTAGCAGGGAAGTAACTGAGCCCACAGGCCAAAACACCAGCAAAAATGCCAGCCTGTGTGATCATGAGGTGCGGAGGGGGATTGGTATTAGAAGATATCAATCAAACTGCAGCTAATCAAAGACAAGCGATCAAACTGACAAGAGGGAACATAGGCAAGTGGAGACCCCGAATGCCATCTGTACGATGATTGTACAGTCCCACCCAGAGGGACCACATCGCAGGGTTGATCTGTCCAGGTGCAGTAGCGCACTGATGAAACACATAGCTATTCTCTAGTTCTCTAAAATTCTCTCCTCTCACCATGAGGGCCTGAGCTTCACCTCACTAATCTTTCTAGACCTGCATATGTATATTGGTATAATCAAGATCTTTTAGATGCATGGAATCCCAGATAGACTCCTCAGAAACAATAAGGGCAGTAACGATCACCTGAGGATACAGGAAGAGAAGAGAGAAAGGGGAAAAGGGATAGCAGATAGCAATGATGACTGTAGAAGTCCACTTGGACATCTACAAGTGGACATCCCAAGTGGACTGTAGAAGTCCACTTGGGAAATGGACATCAGAATTGTAGGTGACTGAATACATTGGATGGTGTCAATTATGGAAAATAATAATAATATATTAAAGTTCAGGGAGGTGGTAGGGTGAGATGGGAGGGGATAAAGCAGAACTGATATCAAGGAGTTCAAGACAAAAGAAAACATATGGAAGCTGAGCCCTGGTGGCGCAGCAGTTGTGTGCGGGACTGCGGCTCACATGGTTGATGGTTCAAATCCAGCAGCAGCTCTTCAGGAGCAAGGCTGGGCTTCCTACTCTCACCAGGATGGTGATGTGGGGAAAAAAAAGAAAACATATTGAAAATGATAGAGGCAGCAATTTCACAACTACGCTTAAGTTAATGGAACTATGGATTATAATTATATCTATAAGCACTCCTAATAAAATGTTTTGAAAATTTGATTATTTGAAAATAAACTTCCTTGAAGGAGTCCTGGTGGTGAAGTGGTTACACGTTGGGCTGGAATCCACATGGCGGGTAGTTCAAAACCACTCGTAGTTCATCAGGACATGGATTGAACTTTCTATGGGGGTGGGTGTTAATAAAGAATAAAAAAAAGAAAAGGAACTCCCACCTGATTCACAAAATAAAAAGTAGGGGGAGGGGAAAAGCATAAAGAAACTATGTCAGCTATTTTGTGTTTACTTATAAGCTGTTCTTTTACTTAGCCCTTTTATAGAAATTCTGGACCTGTTCCTCAGAGAAGGTACCACAGTCTATAAACAGCCATAACTTTCCACTGGTAACCGAAGAGTATCTGTGTAATGCTTCATTATTTTAAACTGAACTTGAACTTGAAGACCAGAATTAAACATGAGCTCAGCATACTTTAGGAGGTTTAAAATTGCTTTTAATCTTGAATTTTCAGATAATTATTCCTATCTTCAGAATCATGTCTTTAATACGGTCCTTAAAAATTAAAGGAAAACCTTTTGACAGCTATGTGGCTTGTGCCATACAAAGTAGTACTGATGAACAGGGTAATGTTTTTAATTTACTCTCCCAAGAAAAATCATTGCTAGAAACATCATTAGCTTAATGCCACGAATAAAGATAAATGGAGTGAAATACACATACACCAAAGCGGCGACAATGAGCTCAAACGTGGCCATGAGTGTGAGGATGATGTTGAACTCGGCAGTGTTTTGTTGTGTTGCACACAGGGTTGCTATGAATCAGAGCTTAAAACAATAGCAGCAGCTTCTGAGGCACTTTCACTGCCTTGTCCTGTAGCATTCTTAGCTGGAATGAGGTGCCAATATGGTTTCTCATCCTTCTGGCTGACCCAGCTGTGTAGTTATTTAGTCACTTGGATCTACTCCTGAGTAACACACCCGCTCACACCTGTGTCAGTCTAGCTCCCTGGTGAGGAAACAAGAGAGATTTTAACTGAACTTCACATTGAACAGCTCCTGTGTGCAACAGAAGCAAGACATTATAGTGTTGTGAAGAGCTTTGCCAATGTTACTTCACTTACTTTCCTGCACCTTCTTTCTGTTGAATAAATGGAAGCTGCCGTATTCATCTAAGAATCCCTGGTGGCTCGGTGGGCTAACCACTGCACTGTACTAAGCATAGGTCAGCAGTTCAAATCCCCCAGATGCTCTGTGAGAGAAAGGTGAGGCTCTTTGCTCCCGTAAAGATTTACATTCTTGGTCTCAGAAACCCTAAGCACTAGTTCTCTGTTCTCTGGAGGGATGTTTGTGGGTGGTGGGTTTGATTTTGCTGTTATGTTCATGCATCACTTAAAGTCCACCAGTTGGCTACTCAGGATTACCTGGCCCCAAACTGAAGATTACAATTGATGCATTTATATTTGCAGGGACAAGATCAAATTCCGGAACTAGGAATTTTTTGGAGTATTCTTATAACATCTCTGTACTTTGATGAGAAACAGTTGGGGATGCTATTTCCTTCCATCCTAATCACCACCAAAGGCACTGGAAAGGGGGTGAAGTTGAGCTGATATCTAAACAATGAGCTAAGTTCATTCCACACAGCACTACAGTCTGAACTCATATCCTCACCTGTAACCCATCACTGGATGTCCATTCCTCAGGAATGCCAAAAGATTTTCCATGATCTGTAATCTCAATTTAAACATGAATGAATCATTCCACTGAAACAATGTTCTGGAAAAAAAAGAAAAAAAGAAACAATGTTCTATATATCTACTCAATAAAAATTCTTGAATAGATACTACTGTAATTAGGATTTTGAGTCAAATAGCCCCGAATTCATGGATGTTTCACAGCTTACTAACTATATTCCTATGGGTAGAGACTGACAGAAAATTCGGCAAGTAATTACTACACAGTTTACAATAGGGGTATAGAAATGTTGGACATAGCATGCTGGGGAACATCAGAGGTCAGGGAAGTGTTCTTAGAGTAGGTGATGATAGACTGAGTGGGAATTAGGAATAGATAAGGGTAGTTCAGGTGGAGAGTGTTCCAGGAGGAGGTGAGGTAGCCAGTCATATAACATAGGACTAGGGATACCTACCTCACAGAGCTAGTGAGAGAATGAACCGTGACAATGTATATGTGTAAACTTTCTAGCTTGTTCAGAAGAGATGTTCCATAAGTATAGCTCCAGAAGTCCATCCACAGCTTTTCAATTCTAGTTTCTCTTCCCAAATTTCCCCTTTATGTCAAGAGTGAGCACTGGACTGAGCAAGTCTCTCACAGTCAGTGTGAACTGAGCCAGTTATCATGGAATTCAAGTCAGCTCAAAGTGACTCTGTGTGGATCAGAGTCGAACTGTGCTCTGTAGAATTTTCAACACTGCTTTTTAGGGAACTGCCTTACTTCCGAGGTGTTCCTGGGTAGAACTGAACCACAAACCTTTTGGTTAGTAGCCAATCACACCAACCCCGGCACTTCGCTTCTGGTGAAGGACATCCTTTGCTCTATCAAAGCTGCCAACTTACTGTGTATCTTAGTTACAGAGGAGGCCAAGGAGTTGAACATCCATCTCAACATCTCCCCGCCCCTGCTCCCAGCGCATGAAGTATAAATGTGAGCCCAAATATGCAAATGAAAGTCCACCGAAAGTTTTAAGTGTGCTGAAGCATGCAAGGAATTCTCTGTGTGATTCATGGCTGTCGTTATAATCCGTAATTAAAAATCAAACTATTTCATGACAGTCCTACAACTGGGTCTGGGGCACGAAGGGAAAGGTCGAAGTGTGCTGGTGGGTGCAGACACCACACACAGAGACAGATGTCTGTGCTGGGAAACGGTGAGGTTCTTCAGGGCCACTCACTCAGAAAGAGCCTTCTTGTTGATTTACAGCAATAATGAGGCAAAAGAGCAGCTTTATTAAAAAAAAAAACAAACCCAAACCACAGAAGTTAAGTGTGGTAGTTTCATAATCTGGGGCCAACTTGAGACTATTTTTTGTTTTGTTTTGTTTTTTTGTTTTTTGGGGCATCACTGCCCTCTGGTGGTGGGAGTAGGAGACCCAGCCTTGCTGCTGGATTTGAACCTCCAACCCAGTGGGCTGCAGTCCCGCATACAACCACTACGCCACCGGGGCTCAGCCCCGAGACTATTAAGAGTGAAGTTTAACCTGTCATTCAGGTAGCTGCTTGATACCTCATTTGGAGGCAGGGGGAGAGAAAGAGTTTGCCAGAGGCGGGCACCACACTCTCAGCTTGGTATTACTAATGACAAGACACATGGAGCTAGAGCCCTGGAGCTGGAGGAGTCCTTCGGAGATCCATGCCAGCACTAAGATGTTTACACCACCACCAGATCCACAAGAATTTCTACCCACTGGTCTGTGATCTTCCTGTATTCGGCATCATTGCACGGTTGCATGAGTCTGAAGAGGAATTTATAGATTGGTATTGGACATATAGGCTGATATAGGACTTATGGACTTGATCTGAACTGGGCTGGGATATTTTCTCAGTATTCAATTGTTCTTGGATATAAAGCTCTTGTTTCTCTAGTCAACCTGGACTAACACAGTAAGAAAAACCAAAACAAAACTACAGATGACTTAGCAGCACCGATGGACCTGCCTGCTGGCCTCTTCTGGGTAGATGTTTTTACCTGTGTCTGCATAGTCCTAAATTACTTAGCCAAGTTGGCATCAAAATTGGTTTTCAGTTCAGTCCACTTCTGTGTGACCCCCGTGTCAGCAAAGGACATACTCTGAAGTTCCTCATCCTGTTTGCTGGGTAACAGCCCCCAGAAACTAAGACTTCTTCCACTCCACAATGATGACTCTGGGGGTAAGAGACAATCAGCCCTGGTCAGAATCACAAACAAGCTCCTTCGAGAGACTCTCCATGCATCCTGCCCTTCCAGTCACCTGCTGAGCAAATCAAGCCGATCCTGGCATCACTGACACCTGCAAAGTAGCCGGGAGGAAGGAGACCTGGGATGAAATCTCCGTTCCATTCTCACCCTTGTCGGAGAGGAACTTTTCCTCCAGCCTCTGAGAAGGTCTGTCTGCGTCCTGAGAAAGTAAATTAGGTAGAAAATTACTTTCTGACAAACTTGACTGAAGCTGTGAAAGCCATTCTGTTTAAGCTTGAAAAGTGATTGGAGCTGAAGGGTCGTGGTTTTTTTTTTTTTTTTTTTAAGTTTTTTCCTTTTCTTAAAAATAAAATAACCAGATTGCCCTGAGGAAACAATAGGAATTCATAGAGACGGCAAGTACTCCTCTAGTTTTTTCGATTCTGAGGAGTCTTTGTTGTTATTTGCATGTTAATGTCCAGATCCCCCTCTTAATTTTCTGGGTATTCTGGAAGGTTTGTAGATTTTTCTATTCTTTCTTATTGCCAATGTATCATATTTATGGGCTAACCAGGCCTGCCTGCAAGTCTTGGGGGACTTTAAGAGCCCTAGTTGAATTATTGTGTCTCTGGGTGTTTCTGATCTCTGCTGCTGCAGAACAGAGCACCCCAATATGGCCTGTCTTCCTCAGTTCTGTGGGCTGGCAAAAGATGTACTGGGGGCAGAAGGGGTCATGCTTTGGACTGCTAACTTCAAGGTCAGCAGTTTGACCCCACCAGGAGAATGGTGAGACTATCCGCTCTTTTGGAAACCCACAGGGCAGTTCCTACTTAGGCTTGACTATTCCCTGACAGTGAGTTTGTTGGGCTGGTGGGCAGCTCTTTGGCACTCTGTGGTGCTGTCTAGGGTCACTCCTAGGGACAGACCAACCTGGAAGGTCAAAGTCTCTGTCTCATGTCTGAGGCCAGGCTTCGAGGGTTGGAGGGGGCGCACTGGCCCTTCTCCTTAGTCTCGCCCTCTCCTTGGGTCTCATGCTCCAGAACCCTCCCCTCTAGCAAGGTAGTCTGGACTTTCCTACAGCATGACCTTGGGTATCTGAGAGGGCAAAAGCACAGTGCCAGGCCTCTGAAACTCTTTAGGGTCCAGTCAGATTTGGCATGGTGTGACTTCTGCCACTATCTGTTCATCTAAGCAAGTGTTCATCTGTTTTCTGTTCATCTGGCAAGCCTATCCCAGATTCAAGAAATTGGGAATTAGACATCACCCCTTAGTGTCGGGGTAGCATGTCCACTGAGGGTCGAGGGATTGTGCACAGCGATCTTCGTAGACATCTTCCACAGTGGTGAAACACATTCTCCACTGATGCTTAAGGTCATATTCTAGGACACTGAGAATTGCTAATCTTGCAGAATCAACTCTGGGTAAATTAATAAGACTGATGATAAAAGTATAGCTGCTGTCTGTTAAGCATCACCTTAATGCATATGTTAGGTGTATATCTCTATGTACCTAACAAGCCCGGAAGGTTGAGAGTGTTATAACCATTTTACACCTTAGGAAACAGGTTTAGAGACACAGTCAAGATCTGTAGAAAGCTATGAGAGAGGTGGAAAGGGGCTTGCTGTACTTTCACTTCCCTCAAGCACCCCAAGCCTCCAGGGCAGCACTACCTCGGTGCTTCAGCAATCTGGGCCATACCAGCCAAGCTCTATTTCTTCTCTTCCAAAGTGCTTCTGCTTAGGATCTTTCTAGATCTTTTTCTCTGCTCGGTGAAAAATAGACCAAGTGAGTTTTGAAAAAGCCCTTTCCATTTCCACTCATTTCACCATTGCTCTCTTAAGTTGTTAGTCTTGACTCACCAGTTAAAACGCTTTAAGAGGCTGAGCCCCGCTGGCATAGTGGTTGAGTGCAGGACTGCGCCCCATTGGCTTGGCAGTTGAAATCCAGCAGCAGCTCTCCAGGAGCAAGAGTGGGCTTCCAACGCCCACCAGAGGGCAGTGATGCCAAAAAAAAAGATACATATATATTTATATTTTAAAAAACACTTAAAAAAAAAGTACTTAGCCCAGAAAGATCATGAGTACATGGAAGAATTTGAAGTGAGACTTACTCTCTTTCTGTATTCACACACGCACCGCATATTTATTTATTAATAAAAATGTAATATTTGTGCCATTGTAGATAGATGGAGCAGAAAGAATTACTTGACAACAATCCCACCCATGCAAAAAGAATGGGAGAATTATGAATCAATAGAAAAGAAAAGGACTCTTCCAAGAATAGTTCTGGAAAGTCAGCTATTGGTTCATATGGAAGCCGACACTACTTACCAAACAAGTTTCAGATGGACTAAAGTGCTAAATGTAAACATGACAGACATTAAAAACTCTGTCTAGGGCCTGAGCCCCGGTGGAGTAGTGGTTGAGTGCGGGACTGTGCCCCACTGGCTTGGCGGTTCAAATCCAGCAGCAGCTCTCCAGGAGCAAGGCTAGGCCTCCCACTTCCACCAGAGGGTAGTGATGCCCCCCCCCCAAAAAAAAAACAAACCCAAATCAAACCAAAACCAAAAAAACAACTCTGTCTAGGGTCTTAGGAGAAAGGGTGACTTATAGAAGACACCAAAGCTCAAACAATATTGAAGAGTGTGATTAACTCATTTGGCATTAAAACATCTGTAAGTTGAAGATACATATACACCTTACAAGACAACATGCCTACTTATGGCTAGGTCTAGAGAAAACTTTATGCATCAGCATGAGGAAAATGCAAAATGATGATAACGGGTTATGATACAAAAATAAATTAAAACAGACCAATTATTCCTCAAGGAATTCTGTTGGTACAAAAATTAAGCACTGAACTGCTCATCAAAATATTCTTAGTTCAAAGTAACCCAGTGGCTTTCAGGAGAAAGATCTATGGCCTGTGCCATTAAAAATTACATCCTTATAAAAAATTGCATCCTTGAAAATCCTATGGGCCAATTCCACTCTGTTGCACAGGATCACTGAGCCAAAACCAACTTGACAGCACCAAATGGCGATAGTAACAGCAAAGTTTTGCACCAGGTGAGTAGAAAAATTAAATGGTTGACTCATACCATGTGATAATACTTAGCCATTAAATGAATAAGCTGATTCATATGTGTGTTAGTCCGGATAGACTAGAGGAACAAATCTCAGAGACACGCATACAGGTATAAGGAAAGGGTTTATATACAAAAGAAATGTGACCCTAAGAAGGCCTCCCAATCCAGTCCAGTGCAAAGTCATAAGTCCAATAATAACCCATATGCCCGAAGTCAGTCTATAAATTCTTCCGACTCAGGAAGGCACAGGTCAGTGGGTGCAGAATTCTGGCACTGGCAGGGGTCTCCCCATGCCTCCTCACTTCCAGGGCTCAGGTCCTTCAACAGCATGCCACTCCAGCTTCAGAGGTCTGTCTTCATCAGGGCAAAGCCGTGTGGTCTCTCCACCGGCTACTCCAGCCTCCCAGCTGCCGCCATTCTGTGTTGCCTGTGGTTGATCATCTCTGAAACTAACTCCCAACAACTGGGGAAGATAGCTTCTCATCTTCATGAGGGAAATACCGTGAGATTTCCCAGGAGTCTCAGGTGAAAGCCAGGCCCACACAGAGGCCTCATCGGCTACTTAATGGCTATCTCCAGATTAACAGGCCAGACTCCACCCCTACATTTCAATCATATAATTGACATAAGTACACGACTGCCACAATATGTATCATAAATATGAATTATAATGAAACATGCAACAATGGAGAGTTAGAAAGTGGGAAAGGAAGAACTTGTTTGATATTTCACAAGCTGAAAGAAACAATCTACTCTGGGAGTTGTAATCTGCAAGTTGAAGTTTTCTATGGGAAAAAGAAGGCGTGCTGGTGCCATGATGGGTTACGTATTGGGCTGCTATCCCCAAGGTTGGAAAGTGTTGTTCTGCCCATAAAGTCAATATGAATCCGTCTACTCAGTGGAAGTGGATGAATAAGCACACCATCGAACGACTCAGGAAGCATCAAATGATGGACCACATTGTACCGACTACTGGAATTGGTAGACATCCAAGCATTTCTGGAGTGAGCGCAGCCATGGCAGTAATTGGTTGTGAGGTTGGTGAAGGACCTTGCACTGCCTCATTTTGCTCTCCTGAGGGTTGTTATTGATGAGAACTGATTTGTGGCACCTAAGAACAAAGAGCAAATGTATAGAGGCTGAAATTTATAAATAGTTACCAGTGGCAGGAGAGTATGGAAAGGGGAGTCTTAACCATGATGGAAACAGCATTTCCATTTGCTCTTTCACATATAATTGAAGCCATACAATGTCAGCCCTTCTATGACTGACATGAGTCTTCAAGTTAACACAAGTCTTAACACAGAGTCTTCAAGTTTCATCTATTGTGTAGTATGTCGCAATATTCGGTTCTTCTACTGACTTCGTAGTATTCCATGGTACGTATGTGCCACATTTCGTTTTATTTATCTGTCTGTTGATGGGTTATTTAGATCATGTATACCTTTTGTCTATCATAAAGAGTCTCACAATAAACACCTCTGTTTTCAAGTCTTTTATTTTTCTTCTGGGACAGTGCTAGAGACAACATACATTTTTGTAGATTTTTTAAAAATTTTATTGGGGGCTCTTACAGCTACTACAACATTCAGTACATCATTTGTATCAAGCACATTTGCACACATGTTTCCACATACATTTCCCAACATTTTCCACTTGAGCCCTTGGTACAAGCTCCTCTTTAAAAAGGAAAAAAAAACCCTCCCCCCTTTTTTTAATGAATCATTTTATTGGGGGTCCCTTACAACTCCCATCACAATCCTTAACAACATCAGTTGTATGCAGGCCACTTTTACACACCCATTGCCATCATCACTCTCAAAACATTCTCCCTCTCTCCAGGCCCCCATTATCAGCTCCCTGTATTACCCTTCCTCCCCCCTTCCCCTGGAACCCTTAGTAATTTACAAATTATTTTTCATCCTGTACACTGTACAATGTGTCCCAACACTCACTTCCCTATTGTCCGTGCCCCAGAGAGGAGGCTACGTGTAGATCCCTGAAGTTGGTTTTCCCTTTCTATTCCTCCATTCCTCCACCCTCCTGGTATTACCACTCCTATTACTAGTCTTGATGGATCCTCTATCCTAAGTTTCCCATGTTTCCAACTTCACTGTACATCTCCTGATCTAGCTGGATTTATGTGGTAGAATTGGGGTCATGATAGTGGGTGGGAGGCAGCATGGGAACTAGAGGAAGGTTGCATATTTCATAGCTTCTACCCTGTATCTTAACTGACTCATCTCCTCCTTGTCACCCCTCTGCAAAAGGATGTCACCTCACCTATTGATGGGCTTTGGGTCCCCAATCTGTACTCCCCCTCATTGATAATAATATAAGTTTAGCTCATTGATGCCTGACACCGGATTAAAAATCAATTTATTTTCGGGAAGTCTTACAGTACAGTGACCAGACTTTAAGCAGGACACCATTGACCGGGGGGAGCGGGGCTCTTGATGAAAAATTTGGTCTATATGGAGCAACAAAAATTTTCATAGAATGTAAAAACAGTATTGTAATACATTTATTTTAATTTTAAAATGCCGTGGGACCTTGCTAAATTGTTAAAAAGTGGGATGTCTGGTCACTTTTTCTTACAGATATCATACCATTCCATAGTTCAATAATGTCCTTGTACAAGCCTTTTAGGTATACACTTAGGTATGGAGTTGGTGGTTTGTATGGTCATTCTGTTTTTCATTCTTTGAGAAATAATCGTGCTGTTTTCCACAACAGCAGTGTCATTTTGCATCCCTGCCAGGAATGGATATGGGTCAGAATTCCTCCCTTGCCTCACCTGTAGTAGAGTAGAACTGTACTACAGAAAGATGTACAGGTTTATGAGATTGTCAATCTTTAGGGAGCAGACAACCTCCTCTTCTTCCCAAGGAGCAGCTGCTGGGTCTGAACTGCTGACCTTGTGGTTAGCAGCCCGACACTTAGCCTATGTGCCACCAGAGCTCATTTCAGCAGCCCTCACTGTCACAGAGTCTATTCTGACTCCTAACGACTCATAGCTATAGGACAAGGTCTGCTCCTTTAAGGTTTTTGAATCTGTCAGTCTTTATAGGAGCAGCTTCGTCATTCTTCCTTGAAGAAGCTGCTGGGTTCGAACTGCTGACCTTACAGTTCTATCTCAATACATAACCCACAATGCCACCAGGGTATGTCACTGTGGTTTTGATTTTCATTGCTCTAATGGCTAGCGATGCTGCACTGCTTTTCACGTGTTTGGTAGCCCTTTGAATGTCTTCTTTGGTGAAAAGTTTTTCAAGTTTTTTGTCGATTTTATGATTGGGTTATTGGTCTTTTAATAGTTAAGTTGTCAACATTTGCATTGAATCTATAGATCACTGTGAAGTACTGACATTTTAATATTAAGTTTTCCAAATAAATGAACTTCTTTTCATTTACTTAGGTATCTTTTTAATCTCTGTCAGCAGTTTTTATATTTTCATTGTATAATTTTTTCACATTCCTGATTAAAGGTACTTCTAGGGATATTATTTTCTTAGATGCTGTTGTAAATAGAATTTTTTCTTTACTTCCCCTTTTGGATTTCTCATTGTTGGTGTATAGAAGCTCAAATGATTTTTGTTGTCTGACCTTGCACTTTGCACCTTTGTTAAATTTCCCTATTAACTCTCAGTGTTTTCTTATGGACTCTTTAGAGCTTTCTATATATGCGGGCTTCAGAAAGTTTGTGGGGAAAAATATTATTATCTTTTAAGTCCAGTTGTCCATAGACTTTTTGAAGTTCTATTGTACAGGATCGTATCATCCATAAGTAGATAATTTTACTTTTTCTTTTCCAATTTGGATAATTTTATTATTTTCTTGTCTTATTGTTCTGGCTAGAAGGCCTAATAAAATATTGAATAAAAGTGGTGAGAGAGGAAAACTCCTGTCTCGGTGCTGACTTGAAGGGGAAAGTTCTCAAGTCTTTCTCCATTAAGCATAATGTTGGTTGTTGGCTTTTCCTAGCTGCTCTGAATCATTTGAAGGCCTTCTTAGGGTTTTCATCAAGTAAAGGTGTCGACCCAGTTTGCAGAAGTCTGTACGTGTGAGTGAAAGCCCTAAATCCAGTCGCAGAGTACCTCTGGGAATTAAGCTTCCTTTGAATTCCCTCTGACCGTTGACCAGACATGTAGCACTCAGACTGAGTGCATCATCAGAAAGTGCACCTTAGTTAGCCCAGGTTGGGCGTGGAATACTGAAATGCTTGATTAGTGGTTTTGCTTGTTGAATGAAAAGATAATGATCTGAAATATAACTGCCACCTAATTTGCAAAAAAAAGATTTTTTTTTTAAAAAAGAAGTGGTGTTGGATTTCATCAAAGGTTTTTTTTTGCATCCACAGAGAAGATCGTGTGATATTTTCTTTTGCTCTATTGGTGTGTGGTATATTAAGCTCATTGATTTTTGTAATGTAGAACCATCCTTGCATTCTTGAAATATATTCCCCTTGATCATGGTGTATGATTCTTTTAATATGCGATAAAATTCTGTTTGTATTTTGTTGAAGATTTTTACATCTATATACATGGATAATATTGACCTGTGGTTACCTTTGTCTGGTTTGGATATCAGAGTTGTTTGTGTCATAGAATGAGTTAGGGCGAACCCCTTCCTTAGCTATCTTTTGGAAAAATTTAAGCAAGATTGATGTTAATTCTTTTGAGAAAGGTTTGGCAAAGCAGATTCCTTTCATCTTCCCATCTTTCATCCTTTGCTTAGCTTTCATCCTCATTGTTGATGCCTAACCCAAAATAGTGGCTAGTGCTTCAAACACCAGGGTCTAATTAAAATAATTAGACAAGGACGATGCTGAGGGGCAGGCTAAATAGCACACTTCAGCAGGTATTCTAACACACAATTTTTAAAATATGAGAAAATGAATCTTGCCTAAGGTGAAACTAGTTAGAAGAAGAGGTGTAACCCAGTTTGTACAAGGCTATGAAGGACAGTGGGAGTTCAAAATGCACCTGCAGAGCAGCTAATCAGATTAAGCCTCTAACAGAGCTCCTCCAGTCTCAGGCTTTACTGTCAGGCAGAGATCGTTGTGAACTTGGTTACGGTGCATCGAACCATCGCACAATATGATATTTGGTCAGTTGACCTCCTTGGTGACCCAACCTGAATTTGCTCTAGGGCTCAAACATTTCTCACTTGTTCCAAGATAGAAATTTCTTCTCTGACATTTAGCTTTTGTTGGTGGTCTTTTCGTTCTTGCTCTTTATTTTTATCTTTATATTATGATTGTCTTTTTATTTTATTCTTTATTTTAAAAATTCTGGAATTATTTTATATTATTATGCATCGTTTTTGCTCTGTGATTATCTTTATGGCACTTACATGATTATTATTTATATTACTACATCATCATTATTATTGTCTTCGGTTTCATTTTGTTTTTCAGTTTTTGGGTTAGGTTTCCCAATTTATGAAGGAGTGGAACCATAGCGACAACTGCTGCAATGGTTTATCGAGAATGGGGGTAAGAGAGGTTAAGGCAAATTGGGGAACAAGCAATGGATGCGGGAGGTGGTAGGGAGCACTAGAACTGATTTTGATGTTTCTACAACTTAAAAAATGTTTTAAAAATCTGTAGTCAAATGCTCTACCCCTGAGCGACACTCTGATCTGGGAGTGATTTAAAAATCTGTGGAGGTGTGTTACATGTGAATATTATATGAAGAAAAATATTGGGGAGGAAAAAGAAGTCAATCTCGACCAGTAGCTATCAAGGGTGAAGGAGGGAGAATTTTTGCTTAGGGGACATTAAGTCTATGTTGATGGTGGTGGAATTATTTCAAAAAGGATATCAATGATGGTTGTACAACAAAAGATCAATGGCACTGCACTGTACATGTGGAAGGTAGTGAATTGGAGAATGTTTTATTGTGTGTTTTTTGGGCACAATTAAAAAATAATTACATGGGAAAAAAGGAGAGGTGTGAGAAGAGGTGTAATTAAGTCCCAGCTCTGTCTAATGTCAAAGACCAGACTCTTATGCTATTTCCATCCCTAATTGTATGCATTCTTCAGTGATTTCTAAAATGTTTATAATTCTATCATACCACATTATCTGTTTAAAAAAGTTGTTGTGTTAGGCCAAATTGTATAGAGGCAGGAAAAAAACCCAGTGATATGTATATTTATAAGAAAGAACTTTATCTCAAGAAGTACTTTTATATCATGAAGGCATCCCAGTCCAAACTAACTCAAACCTGTAAGTCTGATGTAAGCCAGAATCCTCTACAGACTCACACAGCTGCAGGCCAATGTCACAGAAAGGTGCACAGGGAGACAGGCAAGCCACACACTGGTAGGTGCAGAGTCACATGGATCCAAAGTTGAAGGAAATATAGTAAAGTAACTGGTCCTCTCAGGGTCAGGAGGGCCACCCCTGGAGGCAGGCAGAATCCCAGTAAGTAGGAAGGTAAATGGGAAGAGAGTTTCCATTGTCTCTCGCTTACTTACAAAAAGGCTTTTGACACCAAGGCAGTGTCATCGGGCTTTGGGCCCTGCTCCTAAGCTTATCCAAGAGCGTCTACTTGATTTAATCTCTAAGCATCATTTACTTGTTATTGTAAATTAGATAGGAGTTTACATATGAGGTCATTATTTTTGTGCCCTACAGCTTTAACAACTTATCAACCCTTCTGATAGCTTTCCCTCTCCCCCTTTTATTTCATCTCCCTTTTGTCAGATATTATCTTCCCTTTTGCCATGTTAAGACGTGTCTACCCTCTATCCTATTAGTTCTGTATCCCTCCAGTGCCTTCCCACTCCTAGTACATTAGAAACCTGTTAATTTCATTATGATCATCTTTATCTTAACTTTTTATAGTCAGTTTCATGCAATATTAGTCCTTTTGCTTTCTGTCTATTTGCCTTGCAATTTGAACCACAAGTCTAGATTTATTTATTTATTTATTTATTAGGCATCACTGTCCTCAGGTGGTGGGAGTAGGAGGCCCAGCCTTTGCTCCTGGGAGCCGGAATTGAACCTCCATCCCAGTGGGCTGCAGTCCCACGCACAACCACTACGCCACTGGGGCTCAGCCCACAAGTCTAGATTTTAAAAAACATTTATTTTATTTTTTAAATGAAATACTTTTATCCGGGGCTCTTATATCTCTTATCACAATCCATACAATCATCTATTGTGTCAAGCATATTTGTACATATACTACCATGATTATTTTCAAAGCATTTTCTTTCTACTTGAGCCCTTTATACCAGGCCCTCATTTTACCCCCTTCCCCTGCCTACCCTCCCTTGATAAGTTATAGATTATAATTTTCATATCTTAAATCATCTTAAGTCACCTTTCATCCACTTTTTCTCCCCCTGGGAGGGGGTTATAAGCTGATCCTTGTGATCAGCTCCCCCTTTGTACTCCCACAGATTTATATTTCTATCTATCTATCTATCTATCTATCTATCTATCTATCTATCTATCCATCCATCCATCCATCCATCCATCCATCCATCCATCTATCTATCTATCTATCTATCTATCTATCTATCTATCTATCCTGACTTCCCTGTGTTGCAGGTGCTTATCTGTAGCAGTGTGTATGTTCTGGTCTAATCCAACTTGTAAGGTAGAACTGAGGTCAATCATAGTAGGGGGAAGGAAGCCTTAAGAAACTAGAGGAAAGTTGTGTCTCATCAGTGCTATACTGCACCCTATCAGTCTAGTTTTTTATCACAATTATCTGCTCTTTAGGTTGTGATTATATTTCTTCCTGTAATTTTTAACTTACATTTTAAATGTCTGCATAGTCAACTCAACTTCTTCCCACTTTCTTTTTAACACTTTTATTGACATAATCTACATATCATACAACTTAATATTTGAGTGTATTAAAGAAAGTTGTGCCTTCATCACCCCCAATCAACTGTAAACCATGTCTTTATTCTTATATCTATCCTCATTAGTTCCCTCTATCCTCCTAACCTCCCCTGTCATAACCCTAAGAAACTACTAATCTATTTTCTCTATATAGAGATTTACTATCCAGAGTCTCATATAAAGGAAATCATTCAAGTAAAAGAACAAACAAAAAAAGCAGCAACTACAATAGACTAAAACATAGAAGAACTTCAACCCCAAATTCCAAGATACCAAACTCATGACCATTGAGTTGACTCTGACACATGTTGACCTAGAGAATAGGGTAGACCTGCCCCTGTGGGTCTGTGAGACCAGAGAGTCAGTCTTATGTCTGCTTGCAGGAGTAGAGAGCCACCTCTGTCTCCTGCAGAGCAGCTGGTGGATTTGAACTGCCAGGCCTGGGGTTAGCAGCATAACATGTAACCAATTATGTCACCAGGGATCTCAATCCAAATGACAGTAGAAAGCAATAAAAACTAGGACACTGAATGGTATGGGATATTTTTTAAAAGATCATTTTATTGGGGGCTCTTACAATCTATATATCAATTGTATCAAGCATATTTGTACGTATCATTTTCCAAACGTTTACTTTCTATTTGAGCCCTTGGTATCAGTTCCTTGTTCTTCTCTCCTTCTTCCATCTTTGTGAACCCTTGCTATATTATAAATTATTATTATTTTCTGTCTTGGATTCAGTGTGTCAAGAGCTCTTATCTGTACCAGTGTACATGCTCTGGTCTAGCCAGATTTGTAAGGTAGAACTGGGATCATGAAAGTTGACGGGCAGGAGGGGAGGGGAAGCATTAAAGAATTAGATGAGTGTTGTATGCTTCATTGGTGCTATACTGCACTCTAGCTGCCTTGTCCCTTTCTTGAAACCCTTCTGTGAATGGATGTCCAATTGTCTACAGATGGACTTGGGGTCTCCAATCCAGCCTCCCTTGCTCACACTGGTGAGATTGTTTGTTTTGGGTCTTCTGATGCCTGACATCTGATCCTGTTATCATAGTTGCCTCGTAGCAACACAGACTGGTAGTATGGGGGTCTTATCTGATCTCCCCTAGTTTCCCAATTGCCACAAGTCAGGGGATAGACACACCCTCATGCTCCACCTTTTTACCTGCCATGCTCTATCCTTGACCTCCCCTGACACCACCTGTTCCTCCACTTCTGTGCTGGGTTCAATAATTTGAAAGTTAGTTACAATAGCTACACAGAACTCACAGACAACACTCACAGGTAAGGATTTTTAAGGTGGGCTCACAGGTTATCAAAAGTGAGGAAGAGCAAACAGTAAAGATCCAGTCATCGGCCCACAGTAAGACCTCACATCAACCAGCAGCCAAGCCAGTGTCTCTCCAGGCTTCAGCCTGTCAGCCTCCATGGGCCAGGAAGCCAACCATTCTGTGGCTCTGTTTCACAGTCTCACGTCAGGTGAGGAAAAGGTACCCAGGGTTTTGGGGCTGCTTCTTTGAGTCTATGTGCATAGTTTCAGGTACTTCTGATCTCTATAGCCTCACCCACTTTAGATAGAGGTCTTAGATGTGTTCTTCTAAGCAATCCTGTGATTTCCCTGTGTCCCAAATGACACTGATACATTGAGGAAAGGCACGAGTTTTGTCTTTTAGCTTCTGGGTAGACTAGAGAAATAAATTCATAGATACGCATATGGATGAATATACGGGGAAGGTTTATATACGAGAGGAATGGAACATTGAGAAAGCATCCCAACCCAGTCCAGTTCAAAGTCATAATTCCAATATTAGCCCATATGTCCAATACCAGTCCGATAAAGTCTCCTTCTGACTCACAAAGTTACACGCCAGTGGATGCAGAGTCCTGGCTCTGGTAGGGCTTCCCTCATGGCTCCTCGTTTCTAGGGATCAGGGTCCATCAGCAGTATCCATTGGTGATAGAAATATCTCAGCACTGACAGGGGTTTCTCTGTGGCTTTTCCAGCTTCATTGGTCTGGATCCATCAGAATAAGGCCGTGTGGCTTCTCCTCCGGCTCTTCTGGTTCTTCAGACGCTGCCATCTTGTCCATCAGTAGTTCTTCTCTCGGAGACTTACTCAAGTCTCTCTTTTCCAATTGGGAAATACAGTGAGACTTCCCAGAATTCTCAGGAGAAAGTCATGTCCACACAGAGCCCTCATTGGCTATCTCCAAATTAACAGGCTAGACTCCATCCCTACATCTCAATCATGAAATTGACATAGGTACATGACTGCCCACAGCTTCCCTATCCTCAAGAACAATGAAGGATGATCTTAAGTCATATCCTCTCATTAAGTCTAAAGATACTCCCCAAGGAAATAAAGGGTGTGGCTTGGTTCACTCCCTCTACTAAGGTCAGGACATTACCTCACCTTAATCCTGTAGCAGAGAACTCCCTCCCAATGGGGATCAGAACCCCAGGCATAGAGTCCAGAATTATAATACATCAATTACAGAATTATGGCTAATTGACTACATCTCAAGTAGGACAAGTTGAAAATTGGTTAAAAGGTAAAACAAATGGTAAGAAGTTAAATTTTATCTTAATTATATCCATAGTAAACCACATTTTGATGTGCTCTGTGAGCAAGATTATTCATATCTTTGGTCATTGAACCCAGGAAATTTGATGGAGAGAGAGTCCATTAAGTCTTCTGTAAGTGGATTATGACTTTCACTGTTGCCCATAGCCTCTGTAAACCAGGCACTCAGCATTCAAGCTCCGATAGAGTCACCCCCTCTGATCTTGGATTTTACTGCTAATAATTCTGTGATCACCATGGTTAGTGTGATTCTTCTGTGTGGGCTTAGTGGATGCCTCACTTAGATGGCTGCTTATTTTAAGACAAGTCTTAGCAACTCCAGATGCTAGTCTTTCTGAGATCTAATGTTCTTGCAACGTATGGATGCCTGCCTAGGGTGGCCATCCATAGAGCGTAAGGGGTGCAGTAGATGCCTATGGAAGGGAAGAACTCATCTCAGAACATTTTCTTTAGTGTCTGAGGTTGTGCTATTCCTCCTTATTTGTAGCCTTATTAAAAATACACAGCTCTTGGGCTGAGCCCCAGTGGCGTAGTGGTTGTGCGCGGGTCTGCGGCCCACTGGGACGGAGGTTCAATTCCAGCAGTGGTGCTGGGCCTCCTACTCCCACCACCGGATAGCAGTGATGCCCCGCCCTCCCCCCAAAAAAAACAAAAAACAAAAAACAAAAATACACAGCTCTTGCTCTAGTAATCGTAGCGGTATTATAGACTCATAGCTCAGGCTGGATCAGTTATAAGGTCTCATTCTTCTGCCTTCAGGGATTCTTCTGTGTATACTCATGTGGCATAGGCTAAGCCAAATAGAGAGCTTCCCTGGAACTTAGCACTTAAGGGGGAGGAATTCTCCTTCCTTAGGTGTGGGGGTCTCGTCCAGCGAGACCCTCACATGGGGACCTTAGGGAGTGACGAACCTGGATGAAGAAAAGACACAGAGACGTGGAGCAAGACAAGTGCTGATCAAGCTCCATTTATTAGGGAGAAATAAACCAATTTTATAAGGAAAGCAAGCCTAGGCAACAAGCCGAGGCATGAGACATAGTTATCTTCAAAGTTAACAAGTGAAGGTCAGCATACCTGCAAGTCAGAGGATAATCACAAATGCTCTGTTCACTACCTATATCATCTTGTCCAGACTCGAAGGCCAGGGCCGTCCCTACAACCACCCTCCAAAGGAGGCCAGCTCTCCACAATTCAAGGTCTATGCAAAAGTTACAAAAGTAACAGACCACAAATCTCAGGCAATAGACTGTGACAGAGTTCAGGCTACGTGACTATAGCCAGGCCAAGCATGTCCGGGCTGGATGGCTCCGGACACTTAGGGTCATTAAGCTCGAAGTTGTCTACTCAGAACAGCCAGGGTCATATCCTTTGCCATGTGGAGAAATACTGCCAGCAGTAAGAGAAGGGAAGCAAGATGCAGACAGGAACAGAGAAAAGCTGGAGAGAAGCCTAGAGTCCAGAAACCGAGTCACTGACTACATGCGTTCTTCGATCGACTCCATTCGGATCCACTCATGACTCACCATATAAGCCGTACCACCTAGGTCAGTCATATTGGAGTTGGATGTTTGTCACAAACAAAGAAGTCCAGATAATTCCCAATAGACAAAATATGCAGCAGATCTTTGAACAAACCTGTTGTCCAATCAATGGGATAACTAAGCATGTATTCCAAACTCTAATTTCCAGGTTTGTTTCTCAGGAAACCTTTTCAATCTCTGGGTCTTGTTTTTAAAGAGCCTGTTTGAACAGTAGCTAGCCTAGAATTCACTGTGAATCAGTGAGCCTCAAAGAAGATATGAAACTTTTCATTGTGAAGATGTGTTAAGGGAACACAAAAATGGCATGCTATCAGTACTCATACGGGAAAGATTGCTATATTAAAAAACTCAACTCAACCATGCTGTCATCAAATTGACCCTGATGCATAGGAATACTACCATTTAAATATTTCTCTTTAAAAAATATTTCCCTTTAATTTTATAGCTTCAAAAATTGTTTTTCCTATCAAGATGTGAAGTTCCTTTGATGGGCTTCTAAGAGTGTTAAATGCATGGCTTTCCCTTTGAGTTCTAAGTATATGGTATTTAAGACACCTCAAAGCACTTATGTTTGAATACCAGTTATTAGACATGATGGCCAAATTATATTTTCTAGGAAGTGCCCTCTCAAATCTTAACCCACAGATTTCTTCTACCAAGTATATTTATAAGAAAACTTTATATTGTGACAAAATATGCAAATCCCATTCTGGTGAGGAGGTGACACAGCTAATAGCCTGGCAGATCTAGTTTCTCCAGGGAGATGTGTGAAAACACTTCCCATTGAGGTCTTGTGCTGCCCTTTAAAGTTAATGAATTGCATGATCTAATAATAACTAATGGTACCTTCTTTCTGTCTTAAGGCTCTTAAAGCATTTCACAATCAACTAGTGGTTTAGGAATATCATTATTGCCAGACGTTGGACAAAGGAAACTTTAGCAAGCAGCTCAGAGAGGGGCTAGGTTTGCAAGGCAAGCAACCTAATGGCTTTGAAGTTTGTCAGGAAAGCTTTCAAGGTTTCACCTGCATACTACTAGGAAGGCTGCTTGTTCCTGTGCTTTTGATTTTTCATGAATTGCCTCTCTCATTACTTATCCAGTCCCCCTGTCCATTAAGCCCAATACTGGAATGAAGGTCTGGCATTGCAACACTCCCAAGTTGCATTGCTGCTCTTGATTAGATAAGCTAAATGTGTGTACCCAACTGAAGCAAAGGCCAATATTGCAAAATTATCCAGGGTATTTGGCTGGCACAGGCCAGCAAGCCAGGCGTTGTAGGTCAGAAGGATTTTAAGTTGAGGCTAAACTAGAAACCATTCAAGACTTTGGGGCCAAATCTAAACACTCAAATGCCACCAGCCTCTCTACCCCGGCCCTCTGAAAGACACAGTTAATTGTGTGCCTGTCTGATCAGTGATCCCCAAAGGCAGTGAAATGATGTGAAACGGTGTCCCTTGCAAATTTGGATAAGGAGCCTTGGTGGCACTGTTGGGGTGCGTTGGACTGCTAACCACAAAGCCAGCAGTTCAACTCCATCCCACCCCCACCCCCACCCCCACCCCTGCAAGAGAAAGATGAGAGTCTCTGCCTTCGGAAAGATTTCCAGCTCTGGAAACAGGACGCATGGGTGCTGTGAGTCAGAATGAATTCGGTGGCAGTGGGTTTGCTTCTGAGATTTTAGATCTAGACGTTGCCCTGACTTTTTTATTTGACGTGATACATTTGCTTGAATTAAACGCTGGCCAGGTTCAAGTAACTCTTTATGGTTCCTTCAAAAGGGCATTTGAAAAAAGCTTTAAAGTCCTTTTATAGCTTTATGTCTGTAGACTGAAGCCTCCTGACACGATTGGAAACTGCATTGTGTCTCATTGGGGAGTTGATATCAGGGAGGCTCCCAGAGAGCTGGGGCAGCCTGTGAGGTCTCTCAAGCAGCCACTCTGCACCATCCTCTGCTTTTGGATAACAGACAAGGGCATGCTTTAGAGATCATTCTCCAGGAGGCAGGAGTCATAGGGTCCCTGTGTTCGACTCTGGCCATAATACTTTTCAATGTACCCAGTGCAATATGCTTGGGTTCCAAAACACAGACCAAACCTGAGTGTTTGGGGCATACGTTTGTTGCTAAAAAAAAAAAAAAAAATCAGGTGAATTTGAGACTCATGGTTGTTTTTAGAATTTCCCATACAGATAACATTTCATACCACCCACTAGAAATTCTCTCCCAGGAAGCGTGGGAGACAGAACAAAACTGGCTGTTTCCTTTCCCGTGGCAAGCTTGACCTTCTCCCAGGCAGCCTGGTACCTGGGGGGTGAGGGTGGGGGCTGGAGCAATGCAAGGGAGCGGTTTAATCTCTTTATTTCTTTGTTTATAAGCTGAGCGGGAGTTGGTGGGGAGAGGGGAGAGGGCTGGGAGCAGGGGTAGGGGGAATGGGAAGTGCTCCTGCAGCCCCCAGGACTGCCAGAGAAAAGCCACCTGAAGTCTGAATAGGGCCAAATGACAGGGCTTCAAGATCAGAAGGGAGATTGGGGTGGGCCAGAGACGTAAAATGTAGACTCCCAACCAGCAAGGTGGATTTTCTGTCCTCCCAGAATGGGATTTAGACTCCTCAGAAATGGGCCCCACAAGAGTTGGAACTGGAGGAAACTCCAAATTCATATTGAATTCCATTATTCTTTCCCAAGAGGGCCTCCAGGTTTGGCCCCCTCTACCTTGAGCCACTGCCCCCTGCCAGGCCTGGCATGTGTGGTGCAGAAGCAGGTCAGCTGGCTCAAGCATGCTATTTGCATTTGGGAATTTTTCATGTTACCTCTTTAGGAATCTTTATATCAAATCTATTTTTTTTAAACATGGGGAAGTTGCCTTTTCGGAAAACTGGCAGAGCCAGAGTGTACACATTCACAATCCATTACAGATTTCTGTAATAAAAAAAGAATAATAACGCCAAAGAAATTCTCCCCAAATCCAAGAGGTGTCACAATGTATGTAAAAGCGCCAGAAGCTAATGGCTTGTGGAGGCAGGTGTCAGTTGACCTTTTGGCATTCCTTTCTCTAATGGAAGGACACATTAGGTGTCACTTTGTCTATGCCACATCCCTCTGCTTGAGTAGGTGACTTTTCAGAGGATGGCTTCCCGAATGGTACAACTGATTTATTGAAAGTCTTCCCAGAAACCTGCAGCTGACTAGTTTTTCAGGTCAATAAAAGGAGACACCGGCATCCTGGAGACTCTGACCTTTGGTTTCATCCTCTCCCAGGAGGGCTTGGAATGTTTGGGCCTGTGATGCAGCTGGAAAAGTGAGTTTGGAGCACCAAGAAGGCCTCCTTGCCTCCAGGGGTGGGGCGGTGGTGCCGCCGGGAGCTTGGGTGCTAAGTAACACATCTATAGGTGGGGGGAGGATATCTAACTTCTGACAGGATGCTGCTGGGAAGAATCAGGTGTGCACCTCACTTTCAGGCTGGAGGAAATTTGCCTGAACAGGACAAAGCGATTCTGAGGACAAAATGGCTCAATCAAATGAAAAGTGATTCAGGGCTGATGTCTGCCTGACATTAGCAGCCGGATTCTTCTTACCTGCTTTTGAACCTCGGTAGGAGAGCTCGCCTTCCTTTGATTCTCTAAGCATGATGCTTCCTGTTTGAAGATTAAAGCCGACCTTCTGGCTTGTTAGAAAGAAATAGCCCGGCAATGGGTTTCACAGCCAGAAGCTGGGCCCCCCTAAAAGGATGTCACTCTGCAGCAAGATTAGCAACCTCTTCCATGAATATCAAAAAAGCCCATGATTAATTCTTTCCATTAGAGGTCCAATCTTCCACTGCTGCTAGGTTTAGGACTGAAACAATATGCTCTGATTACCATTGTATCCTATGTACTTTAGAGTAAGAGCAAAATGTGAAATGTAAGAATTCCCCCCCTTCCCTTTTTTTTTTACATCTTGTCATTCCAGGTGAAAATATATTCTGGAAGTGCGTTGGAAACAATGGAGGTATAATTAAAGACTGGTGTTTCCCTTGAGAGGAAGGTACAGCCCACTGTGCCAAGATTTTGATTGGCAATATGTAATTAAAAGTCGCTTAAAATGGTTACTAAACATAACCAGCTACACAAAGGTGAGGGAGAGCAACACTGAAAGTGCTCTGCGCATTCAGAATTAGTGTAAAACACTTGATTAAGCCTTTCAAAGTAAACTGTTAGTGTGCCCTTTAAGGGCGATACTCCCGTTTCTGCTTTTTTTTGTTTACATAAAGCAATCATTTTAAGGTATATTGAATTTCCAGGAGTGACCAATTAATGTGCCAATTAATTGTTAGAGGCAAGGGGAAGTTTGAGAGAGTGAAACGATGGCATTTTAGAGGGCGTGTTCCAATATGCCTGGGTGCGGACCTCCTGTTATTGTGTTTGAAGCCTTAGTGGTGCTGTTGGGTAAGCTTTGGACTGCTAATTCCAGGTTGGTGGTTCAAATTCACCATACACGCCGAGGTAGAAAGAGAAAAAGCTTTGTTTTTTATAAGATTGAGAGCTTCAGAAACCTTCTCGAGGGTCACTGCATCAGAGTCAATTAGATGGGTGGGATCTGGCTTGGTTTGGTTATTTATCTAATATAATTAAAATATTAATGGTTTGTATTCTTGTTTATAAATTACACTTTAATATAAAATTCGGGTGGTTTTGTAAATTTTCATACAGTATTATGGTGAAGAAGATAGTAGGATCCGGAGAGAGGAAAAAACAAAAGCCCCACTGCCATCAAGTTGATTCTGATTCACAGCAGCCCTCTAGGATAGACCGGAACTGTCCCTGTGCTTTTCTGAGATTGTAACTCGACAGGAGTGGAGAACTTTGTCTTTCTTAGCAGCCCAGTGTGTAACCTACACACCACCAAGACTCCTTGGAGATAGGAAAGGTGGCCGAGTAAAATGTTTCTTCCTGAGCGCCTTTAATGTTAAGTCCATTTACAAAACCACTTCATTTGCAAAGTCATTAGGGAGTCAGTAAAATGTAGAGAAAAGCTTGACTCAAAGAGATATAAGTGCAATATGAAAACAGGGTTATGCATTTAAAATAGTTCATACACAATCTGTTAGTGTGCATTTTGTTTTCCTTTGCGGGAAATACCACCCGAGATGGTCAAGCCCAAGGCCACCTGTTTGTCCTTTATCCAGGCTCCCACACTGGGAAAGAGACCCAATCAGAACGCCCAGCAGGCGCTCCCGTAACTGGCTGTTTTCTCACAAGCACACTTACAGATTCCCAGCCTCTGTTCATTATTCATGTGACCAGCCCTGAACTTCCTGCCTGGCTTCTTTTAGAACTTAAGGAAGAGCTGGAACTTACCTCACCAGTAAACAGACATACAAACTCCTGATTGGCATTATTAATCTTCCCTAAAGAGAAGCACAGTAGGCCCCTTGAAAATGTCAAGTTGAGAACCTTTGACACATCTGAAAAGCTGCTAAATGAGCTCCCAGTCAGTCCCTCACGCCCCTACCTTCCATGATAAATTGCTCAGCCAAGAGGGCAGAGGCAGAGAAGCCCTCTATTCCCTGTGGAGGAGAGTCAACTCTGGATCAAATTGTGGTTCCATTCTGACCCTCGGACGAACTATGGTCACAATTCACATTATGATCTGCAAGGGACTCATTGTCTTTTTCAGCATTAGCGGCAAGCACTGTTGTCTAATCAAGTAACCCAGTCACCCATAGAAAAGTCAAGTACTGCTGGCTGGCGCTGTGGGGACATGAGCAGGGTCAGTCATAGCTCCTACCTCAAGGAGCTCTTGAGCTCCTTGGGAAGGTTACAAAGGAGAACAAATAATCATTTGGAAGAAACTCTGTTGTTCCCTGTCATTACTTTGGAACTGAATTTTTAAAGATTAATTTGTCAGGGCTCAATGCTTTCTTATGAATAAGTTATAACATTGGTACCTATTTATTTTTATTATTAAAAGATCATTTTATTGGGGCTCTTAGAACGCTTATTACAATTCATACATCAAATGTATCAGACATGTTAGTACATATGTTGCCATCATTCTTTTCTAGACATTTACTTTCTATTGAGCCCTTGATATCAGCTCCTCTTTTCTTCCCTCCCTCCCTACCCCCACCCTCGTGGCAACTTGATAGATTATTAATTATTATTATTCTCATATCTCACACCAACTGCTGTCTCCCTTGCCCTCTGGTTTCTGTTCTTCCCCCCAGGAGGGGTGTGTGTGGTTATGTGCTAATCATTGCAATCGGTTCCCCCTTTCTCCTCTCCGATTCCCCACCCCCCACCCCATACCCTTTTGGTATTGCTATTCTCATTCCTGTTTCTGGGTTCTGTGTGTTGTGAGTTTTATCTCTTGTCTATACCTGTGCACATGTTCCGGTCCACTTCAGAGTGGGAAGCAGCACTAGGATCATGACAGTGGGGGATGAGGAGGAACCAGAGGAATCATGTGTGATCCATTGGTGCTCTTCTGCATCCTGATAAACTGATCCTTTCCCTGTGACCTCTCTGTGAAGGCGTGTTCCACTGTCCACAGTTGGGCTTTGAGTCTCTGCTCCAAACCCCCTCATTCTCAACAAATGTTTCCGTTGTTTTTTATGAATCTTCTGATGCCTGTTACTCGGTCCTGATAGACAGCCTATGATTCCACTGAGGGGTGTGCTTCTTCCATGTGGGCTTGTTGCTTCACTGTTTGATGATTGCCTATTTAACTTCAAGCTTTTAAGACTTCAGATGCCATATCTTTAAAAAAAATTGTGTGTTTTTAAAAATCATTTTATTGGGACTTTGTACAACTCATCACAGTCCACACATCCATCCATTGTGTTGAGCACTTTTGTACATTTGTTTCTCTCATGGTTCTCAAAACACTGGCTTTTTCTACTCGAGCTCCTAGAATCCATTCCACAATTTTCCCTCTCTTCTCACTCCCTCCCCAACCATGAACCCTTGAGAATTTATAAATTATTATTATTGTTAAGTAGCATACCCTTCCATGTCTTCCTTCACCCACTTCTCCGCTGTCCATCCCCCAGGGAGGAGGTTATTTGTAGATCCTTGCAATCTGTTCTCCCTTTCTACCCCACCTTTCCTCCACCCTCCCTTCTCACCACAGGTCCTGAGGGGGTTCTTCTGTTTTGGATTCCCTGTGTTTCCAGGAGGTACCAGTGTACCTCCTCTAGTTCAGCCTGATTTGTAAGGTACACTTGGGATCATGTTAGTGGGGGGAGGCAGGGGGAAGAAGCACTTAAAATTAGAGGAATAGTGTATGTTTCTTCATTGCTATACTGCACCCTGACTGCCTTGTCCCCTCCCAGAGCCTTCTGTGAGGGATATCCATTTGCCTACAGATGGGCTTTGGATCCCCACTCTGCACTCCCCCTCATTCACAATGATATGATTTTTTGTTCTTTGATGCCTGATAGCTGATTCTCTCAACACCTTGTGATCACCCAGGCTGCTGTGCTTTTTCCATGTTGGTTTTGTTGCTTCTCAGCTAGATGGCCACTTGTCTATTATCTTCAAGGCTTTAAGACCCCAGACTCTATATCCCTTGATAGTTGGTCACCATCAACTCTCTTCACCACATTTACTTATGCACTTGCTTTGTGTGCAGCGATCATGTTGGGACAGGCTGGTGTGCTTCTTCTATGTGGGCTTTGTTGTTTGCAGCTGGATGGCCACTGGTTCATCTTCAAGCCTTTAAGACCCCAGATGCTGTATCTTTTGATAGCCAGGCATCACCAGCTTTCTTTGCCACATTTGCTAATGCACCTGCTTTGTTTTCAGTGATTGTGTTGGGAAGGTGAGCATCTCAGACTGCCAAATTATTAGAACAAAGTGTTCTTGTATTGGGGGAGTACTTGAGTAGGGACCCACTGTTCATGTGTTTCCTTAATATTAACCCTATAAATATATGTATATAGATCTATTTCACTGTCGACTTTTATAAATATATTTACATATATACATATGCCTGTGTTTAGATCTCTATAAATATATCTTTTAGTAGCCAGGCACCATCAGTTTTCCTCACTACATTTGCTTATCCACCCATTTGGTCTTTAGCGACTTTATGTGTGTGTATATCATAAAATTCCAGTTTGTTAGAACAAAGTGTTCTTGAATTGAGGGAGAGTATGGCTGAGGCCTTAGGTCCATCCACAACCTCAGTGTATTGCTATATAAATATATGTACATAGGCCAATACCTCTATTTTTATGGATTGATGTATTTGCATAAGTGCACACCTCTGTTAATAACTCTATCTACAGCTTTGCTTCTTAGAGTCTTCTTCTGTTTCTTTTTGCCTTCCTCTAGCCCCATCATCACTGTCCCCCTTCTTCCATCTGTTAGTATTTTCTCTCGGCTAGATTGCTATTGCTCTCATACCCACAGGATCTCTACAACCTCTTTGTTGTTGGTTTTCATTCGCTAGTTGTTTCCCTGTCTATGGATTTCTTTGTTCACCTTCCCTCCCCATTTCCCACCCAACCACCGCTTCTCCCCCTAAGACTCTTCAGGGCTGTTGGCCCCGTTGCTTTCTCTCCTAGCTTGCTTCTCAAGTCTGTCTTATATAAGTAGACAAACCAACAGTGTCCTAGGCCAAATGATAAGAAAACAAAAGATTGAAAAAAAAGTGAAAAAAGAAACATCCATAGTTCCAGGTCTGCCTGCTGGCTTTTATGAGTCTCTGCCCCTGATCCTGGGGGGTGGCTGTCCTATCCCGAAGTCTATTTTGGGGGCTCTTTAGGCTCTTTTGGCTTTGCTTCAATTGCTGATGTGTTAAGCTCCCTTCTCATTTGCCCCCCTGCGGGGAAGTTCAGTCCACACTGTCTCCCCACTGTGTGTCCCCATGATTGTTCTCTGTAGCAGTCCACTCCAGTTAGGGAACAACATGTGTTGTGTTGTTGGGAGTCCCACAGTCCTCTCTGTGCTTTAGCAGCAGTGTGCAGGGACATTATCCTCCAGGCTTGGTGTGTCAATATTGGGTCTAGGACGACTGTCCCTTTCCCTTTTTCCTTCTTGGTTTGCTTCCATGTGGGTGTGGCAAGTTGGCTTTTCCCTCACCTGAAGGTTTAGTGCTGTTTTCTGTTACACATTCTTCAAGGGCAGGGATCAGTTTAGCTCTGTTGGGGGCCAGCCCTGTGGCTCCATCTTTTCATGAAATCCTCCAAGTGATGACATTGCTGTCCTGGTTTGGTGGGCTGGGTGCACTCTCCCCCTGGATGGGTTAGTGCCCTGCTCTCCCTAAACCATCACCACAGTTTTCCCCTGCCCCCTTTTCTCCCTCTTCTTTGATGTTGGATTCACATGTTCCTCCTTGAGTTTGGTCTGACCTCTACCTGAATGCCTGTTCCTCCACCTGTGTACTGTGAAAGAAGTTTTTTCTTCCATACCTATTGCGCTGATTATAGTTACCTCAGGGGACTCAGGTTATACTTGTTCTTTTGTGATTGACTGACCTTGCTTAGCATAATTTCCCCCAGCTCTTCCCGTGAAGCAGTGTGTTTCATGTGATTGTCTGTGCTTTTAGTGTTCCATAGGATTCCATTGGGTGTATGTGCCAGAGTTTACTAATGGAAATTTAGGTTGTTTCCAACTCTTTGCAATTGAGAATTGCACAGCAATAAACATTGGGGTGCAGACGACTGGTCGTGTTTCCTTTCTTACCTCTTTTGGGTATATGTCCAGTAGAAGGGTAGGTGGGATAGTAGATTGAATTCCATTTTCTTTAAATATTGCCAAATCTCTTTCCACAGAGGCTATACATATCTACATGGCCACCAGCAGTGGAGGAGAGATCCTATTTTGCCACATCTCCTCCAAAATTTGTCACTTTCTGATTTGGGCTATTCTAAAGGGTGTTAGATGGTATCTCGTGGTTGTTTTAATTTGCATTTCTCTTATGGAAAATGATCAAGAGCACTTTCTCTTGTGTTTATTGTCCATAAAGGTCTCCACCCTAGTAAAATTTCTTTTCAGTTCTTTTGCCCACTTTCTCAGGGGGTTATCTGTATTCCTCTTTTTGCAGGCCAGGAGGGTATTGTAGATTTTAGTAATAAACCCTTTGATGTGTCATTGCTGAAAATTCTTTCCAAGTTGGTGCGCTGCCTTGTTATCCTCTTGGTGAGGCCTTTTGACATGCATGTGTGTTTTATCTTAGTAAATCTCACTTGTTGATTTCCAGCTTGCCTGTGTGTGTACCCTTAACTATTACAGTTGCTTATGTATCCCCTAGGCCAAGGTTTTGAGGTTTGTCCTGAGTCCTTCATTGATGATCCTGAGAGTTTGGGGTTTTCCTTCTAGGTTTGTGATCCACCTTGAGTTTGTTCTTGTTCATGGGGCAAGGTAAACATCATTTTTCTGCATGTGGATAAGCACCACTTAGTAAAGAAGGCATCCACCTCCCGTTTGATGCTTTTGGGGGCCCTTATGGAAGATCTCTATCTGCTGATGGCTTTATTTCTGGGTGTTCTGTTCTTTCCATTGGTCTGAGTTATCTGTCATTATGCCAATATCACACTGTTTTGACTACTGTGGCTGTGTAGTAGGTGTTAAAATCAGGTAAAGTGAGCCTCTGACTTTGTTCTTTTCCTTGAGGAGTTTTCTGCTAATTCTGGGCTTCTTCCCTCTCCTTATGTAATCAGTGGTCAGTTTTTCCAGTTATTTTAAGAAAGTTGTTGGAATTTGAATCAGAATAGCATTAAACTTATAAAATACTTTGAGTAAGATTGACATCTTTACTATGTTAAGTATTCCAATCCACAATCATTGGATGTTCTTTCATTTGTGGAAGTTGCTTTTGGTTTCCTATAGTAGGGTTCTGTAATTTTCCTTGTATATATTGTTCATTTTTTTGGTTAAATATATTCCTAGGTTACTTCAATTTGTTCTTCGTTATTGGGAAGACTACTGCCTTCTTGATTTCCTCTTCCATGGTCCTGTCTGATGTATACAGCAAATTGATAGACTTCTGTTTGTTGATCTTGTATCCTGCCACTCTTTCATATTCCTCTAATGCTGTCAGTACTCTTGTTGTGGAGTTTTGGGGATTTTCAATGTACAGAACCATATCGTCTGCAAATAGCAATAGTTTCACCTCCTCCTCATCGATTTGAATATCTTTAATGTCCTTCTGTTGTCTTATGTTGTTAGCTAGGATCTCCAAAATGATATTGAATAGAAGTGAGAACAGGAACAGCCTTGTCTGGTCTTCTTTTTCAGTGGGATTGTTTTTGTCTTTTCTCCACTGACTGTTGGCTGTTGGATTTTCTTAGATAGCTGACATTAACTTGAGATAATTTCCTTCCATTCCCATCTTCATGAGTGTCTTATACGGAGTGGGTGTTGGAAGTTGTCAAATGCCCTTTCTGCACCTATTGATATTATCATGTGGTTTTTTTATACTTTTCCTTATCGAGTAGTGTATAATATGGATGGATTTTCGGATGTTAAGCCATTCCTGAATCCCTGGAATGAATCCTACCTATTTCTGGTGAATGATATGTTTTATATTCTTTCGTATTCTATTAGCCAATATTCTGTTAAGAATTTTTGCATCTCTGTTCATTAGAGATATTGGTTTGTAGTTCCTATACTTGTGGGATCCTTGTCCTGTTTGGGTATCAAAGTTATAATGGCCTCATAGAATGAGTCTGGGAGTTTGCCATCCTTTTTGTGCTCTGGAATAATTTGTGGCGGATCAATGTCAGTTTCCCCCCTGAGTGCTTGATAGCATTCCTTTGTGAAGTTGTGTGATCTGGGGACATTTTTTGTTGGTAGCTTCTTGATAAGCATATCTGTTTCTTCTTTTGCTATGGGTTTGTTGAGATCATTGACCTCTTTCTGGCATAATATATGGAGGGGTTATTTTTCCAAGTATTTGTCCAGGTCTCCCACGTTTTTTAGTTCATTAGATTACGGTCTTTCATGGCACTTTGCGATCATACTTTTAATCTCATTGGTGTCTGTTGTGATTCCCCTGCTTCAACCATCATTATGACTATTGATGCTTGCTCCTTCCTTTCCTTGGTTGGGTTTGCCACTGCTCTGTCAATCTTGTTGATCCTTTCATAGTACCAGCATTTTGCTGAATTCATCTTCTGCATCGCTCTTTTGTCTTCCTGCTGGCTTAACTCGACTCTGATGTTCATTGTTATTTTTTTGTCTTTTGCTGTTGCAGGGATTGTTCTGTTGACTCTGTTCTAATTACTATTGGTTTTCGGATAGTGTAGCAGTCCTAAGTCTTTCTTCTTTTTTCACATATGCATTTATTGATATCAAGTTACCCCTGATAACTGCCTTTGTAGTGTCCCATAAATTTTGATATGTTGTATTCTCATTCTCAAGAGTTTCTGGAAACTTCCTAACCTCCTCTTTAACCTGGGCCAGTACCCATTCATGTCGCAGAAGATCATTGTTCATCCTCCAAAACAGTTCTTGCTGTTCTGTCCGTCCTTTTATTGAACTACTTTATGGCGTGGTGATCAGGGAAAGACGTCGGAATAATCTCTATGTGTATGGATTTGCTCAGGCTTCACTTGTGTCCCAACATGTGGTCTATTCTCAAAAATGAGCCATATGTACTGAAAAAGAATGGGAATTATTTTGTGTTTGAATGGAAAGCTCTGTAAATGTCTATCAGGTCCAGTTGCCAAATTGTAGTGTTTAGCACTATAGCCTCCTTTCTGAGCTTCTTTTCCAGTGACTTATCTTTTTCTGATAGTGTGTTAAAATCACCTACTATGATTGTTGAATCTATGGTTTATTTTTTCTTTCCCTCCCCCCAAAGTTCAAGCTTTATTATTTTTTTTGTGGGCATCACTGCCCTCTGGTGGCAGTGGGAGGCCCAGCCTTCCTCCTCGAGACCTGCTGCTGGATTTTAACTGCCAGCCCTGTGGACCGCAGTCCCGCACTCAAGCACTACACCACCAGGGCTCAGCCCAAGCTTTATTTTTTTAATCCATAAAATTATTACTATAATTTTTTTTTTACAGAAATGCCTGGGGGGACACCCAGGTAGTAGGGCAGGGGT
The DNA here is from genome assembly GCA_004026705.1 of Nesogale talazaci. Lineage (NCBI taxonomy): Eukaryota > Metazoa > Chordata > Mammalia > Afrosoricida > Tenrecidae > Nesogale > Nesogale talazaci. The sequence continues at coordinate 48,039 of PVJH01009953.1, forward strand.
CAAACCAAATCCAGGTTTACATATGGCAGCCAACTGGAGTAGGGGAATGGGGTGAGGCAGATGGTGATGTGTAAAGAGGGAATGGGGTACTAACTCACCCAAGGGGAGTGTATGGTTTATATCTCCACAGGGAAAAGGAATCAAACTTAAACCCGGTGTTCCTGGATGTGACTACAGCGTGACTGTGTGGAGTGGAGAACCAGTAGAAGGGTTTGATTGCACACCCTAATCCCAACTACTGGTGCAGCCACCTCTCCCCCCAGGGGAGTTTGCTTGGGAGGTCAGCACTGCAGCTGCAGCTTGGGGAGTGAGATATGCCTGACTGGAGCACATGAGAACAAATGAAGGGGGAGGAAGGGACAATGAAGTGCATCCTGGCCCACTGAGCCTTCAGGATGATATTCTCACTCAGAACAGACAATGCACAGAGAGGATCATGTGGCCAGTCCCACTATGAAATTCAGCTTCCCTCGCTGACTCGAGGCCCTTCATGGTCAACAATGGAGAAATAGGGTCAGCATTATACCCTGTCTGACTGAACCACACCATGGCAAAGCACTAAAGGTGTGCAACAGAGCATGGAGTTCCCCATGGAGTGCCATGGATATACTTTGAGGCCAGGGTGTGACACCCCATCCGACTCAATGAGGGGACACTCCTGGAGGTCAACAAACAGACTTTGAACTATTTTCAGGTTTTTATATTGTTATTTTTTTTTTACATATATATTAGACATTGGGTTTTTTTGTCGTTATCTTTGTTTTATTTTCTTTGGTTGCTTCATCTTAGGAAGCCTTTTTCTTGGTACATCTTATTATCTCTGCAGGTCTATCTCAATAAGATAGGCTGGATGAACAGTCTAGAGTCAAAAATGATGGGACTGATGGTTCGGGGGTGGGGGGAACATGGGAGATGGGGAGGAGGGGGAAAGGAGGTGAAATTGACTGGACCAGGGATAAGGGAACAACAAGTGATTGAAAATCAGTGACAGGTGGGTATGAGAGGTCTGCTAGGGATTGATCAAGAGTAATGTAACTGAGAGAAAATACTGAAACCCAAATGGAGGGTGATAGTAAGATAAGAGGAAAGTAAAAGGAAATAAGGGAAAGGATCGGGGGGGGGAGAGTAAAGGGAATTTATAGAGGTCTAAATACAAGCATGTACATAGATGAATATATTTATATATGATAAAATAGATCAATGTGCATATACTTCTAGGATTAGTATTAGGACAGCAGATGGGCATTGGACCTTCACGCAAGTACTTCCTAAGTGCAAGAACATTTTGTTCTATTAAATTGGCATTCCACGATGCTCACTTTCCCGGCACGATCACTGAAGACAAATGTGTGCATAAGCAAAGGGGGTGAAGAAAGCTGATGGTGCCCGCCTATCAAAAGATGTAGCATCTGGGGTCTTAAAGACTTGAAAGTAAACAAGTGGCCATCCAGCTCAGAAGCAACAAAACCCACATGGAAGAAGCACACCATCCTCTGTGATCACAAGGTGTCCAAGGGATACAGTATCAGGCATCAAAGAACTAAAATTATATCATTATAAATGAGGGGGAGTACACATTGGGAACCCACAGTCCATCAATAGGTGAAGTGACATCCCCTTACAGAGGGGTTGCAGAGAGGAGATGAGCCAGTCAAGGTAGAGTGTAGTAAGTGAAATATGCACCTTTCCTCTAGTTCTCAAATGCTTCTTCCTATTCACTATCATGATCCCAATTCTACCTTACAAATCCAGCTAGACCTGGGGATGTACACAGGAGTCAGAAACATGGCGAATTTAGGATTGATGACCCCTTCAGGATCAGTGGTGGGAGTCGTGATACCGGGAGGGCGGAAGAATGGTGGAATAGAAAGGCGAAACCAATTTCAGGGATCTACATATAACCTCTTCTCTGGGGTGCAGACAACAGGGAAGTGAGTGAGGGGACACATTGGACAGTATGATATGAAAAAGTATTAACAATTTGTAAATTAGTAAGGGTTCATGAGGGAAGGTGTGTGGGGAGAGAGGGAAAATATGGGGAGGTGGTACTGGAGGTCTAAGTGGAGAGAGACTGTTTTGATAGTGATGATGTTAACAAGTGTGCAAATGTGGTCTGCATACAATTGATGCATGTATTGATCGTGATGGGAGTTGCATGAGCCCCCAATAAAATAATTTATAAACAAACACAAACCTATATTTTAATTGGGGCAAAAAGATACACAATGAAACATTCTCCAATTAAAAAACTTATACATGTGTATAATTGAGTGCCATTGATTTTATTATTTGTGTTGCATAATTGTTATTGATATTCTTTTCCAAATTATTCTACCACAATTACAATGAACTCAATATTTATTTCATGGATTTCACTGGTCCATTCTTAAAGTATATATATTTAATATGTTCATTGGTTCTTTGCTTACTGATCCTTTGAGCATTATATAGTGCTCCTCCTTGTCTCTTTTTATGGTTTGAACTTGAGGTCTATTTTGTTGGAGATTAGAATTGCAATCCCTGCTTTTCTTAGGTTGCCATCCATTTGCCTGGTATATTTTCTGCCAGCCTTTAATTCTGAGTTTACTTTTGTTTGTGCATTTAAGGTGTGTCTTTGCAGGCAACAGATTGTTGGGTTATGTTTTCTGGACCAGTCATATAGTCTTTTCCTTTTATTTATTTATTTTATTTTTATTTATTTATTTTTTTTAGGCATCACTGCCCTCAGGTGGTGGGAGTAGAAGGCCCAGCCCCACTGCTGGAATTGAACCTCTATCCCAGTGGGCCGCAGTCCCACCTACAACCACTACGCCACCGGAGCTCAGCCCAGTCTTTTCCTTTTAATATGTGAATTGAAGCATTCAGACTTATTATCATGACCTGTGGGTTCATTGTTGTCATCTTGTGCCTTTCATTTTGGGTGTTTTCCTATCTCCCTTCATATCAGTGTGCTGTGTTTGTCTGGGGTGCTTTATTCTTGTCTTCTTTTCCCTCTGAGGCTATGTTGTCTTGGTAATTGTTGTCAGCCCATTGGCTTCTGGAAGGAGTTGGGCTTCATAGTGGTCTCTTGCTTGTGCTTGGTGGATCTTGATCCTCTGACTACAGTGAGTCGACCAGTCTCTTCCACAGGATTGGGTGTCTTATGGCATATACTTTGAGATTTTCCTTGTCCTGGAAGACCCTTATCTCCCCATCTAACTTAATGGATAATTTGGTAGAGTAGAGGATTCCTAGGAAGGCATTTTCTTCTTTCAGCTGTTAGAAGATGTTGCTCCACCCTCTTCTCATCTTCATCATTTCTGCTGATAGATCTGAGCATATTCTTACTTGAGCACCCTTGTATGTGACCATCTTCCTTTCTCTTGGTGCTCTTAAAATTTTTTCTTTTTCCTTGAAGTTGAATATTTTAACTATTATATGCCTAAGTGTGGCAGCCATGTGCTTATGTTAATTTTATGACTGAGATGTAGGGGTGGTGTTGAGGCTGTTAATCTGGAGATAGCCATTGAGTAGCCAATGAGGCCTCTATGTGGGCATGGCTTTCTTCTGAGACTTCTGGGAAATCTTGCGATATTTCCTTCATGAAGATGAGAAGCTATCTTCCCCAGTGGTTGGGAGTTAGTTTCAGAGACGATGAATCATGGACAAGACAAGATGGCAGTGTCTGAGAAGCTGGAGGAGCCAGTGTAGAGACCACACGGCTTTGCCCTGATGGAGCCAAACCTCTGAAGCTGGGGTGGCCACATGGAGACCTCTGTCAGCGATGAGTTGCTTCTGCTGTTGATGGACCCTGATCCCTGGAAGTGAGGAGCCACGTGGAGACCCCTGCCAGCGCCGGGATTCTGCACCCACTGATCTGTGATTTCATGAGGCAGGAGGAGACTTTATAGACTGATATCGGGCATATGGGTTAATATCGGACTTATGACTTTGAACTGGACTGGGCTCAATGTCCTGTTCCTTTTATATATAAACCTTTTCCTTATATCTATATGCGTGTTCATGAAATTTGTTCCTCTGGCCTACCTGGACTAACACACTTGGTGAGTTCTTCTTGGGCTTTAGTCTAATCAGTGTCCACTCTGCTTCCTATATCAGTGTCTAATTCTCATTCATTAAGTTTGCTTCCAGAAATTCCCTCACTAATTTAGCTGTTGATTTGTTCATGTGTCTTGTTCCAGTATTCAAATATTCCAATTATCCCAATTATTCAAATATTGTTCCTCTTCATAGCATCTGTCATTGTCTCAGGTTTTCTTATGCCTCTTTTATTATCTTATTTAACTGTCTGTTTTGTTTGCCGCCTGTCTTTGAGCTCACTGATACAGTTCACTGCCCCCTCTAATCTATTTGTAAATTTGTGATCTTGCATGTGATATAGCTTCTGTTACCTCATGCATTAGCACCTGCATTTCCTTTTGTGTGTGAAGTTCATCCTCCCCATCATGAACTTCATCCCCTCAATTGTGGACTTCATCTCCTCTATCATTGTGTCTTTATTCTGCATTGTTTCTCTCAATTCCTGTATTATTCCAAGCAGACTTCTGAAGATTTATTTTTGTTGCAGATCCATGTCTGATTCTTCTATGTACATCATTAACTCTGCTATTGTGGTGTCTTTCTATTTTTTTGGTTCGGAGTGATGCAGTATGCTGCTGCTTCTGTGACACATTTGTAGAGGTTGGTGCCATGTTTCTGGGAGACCAAGGGGCCCTGAGCTCTTTCTCTATGTTACTGATAAGGGTGTTTTCTGGGGGCTGCCTTTGACATACTATGGAGGTGAGTTGGACAGTTGTGCAGGCAGGGTTCCACAGTATTTCAGCAGCCAACAGTGGTGATGAGTCTCAGTGACTGGAGTGGGGCTGGAGCCTCTATGTATTCCCATGGACTACTTTGAAATGGGCTGTCAGGCCATGATTTACAGCTTTTATCTTATTTTTTATTTTTAATTTTTAAAAGGTGCCTAATAGAAGACAAAGGTGGGGGGAGGCCTCACTGCCATGGGATGGGACTGCTGAGTAAAGGCGGGGACAACCCCACTGCATTGGTGTTGGTGCCTGGGGAAGCTTCCAAAGGATGGACGTGTCTGGCAATGGTGGGGGGTAGCTGTCGCAGCTGTGGCCATGAAGTGTCATGCTGGCTTGGAACAGGCTGCTGCTATGGTGGGTAGTGGGAAGGGAGGAGCTCTTGGTGGAACTATAAGGTTGAGAGGGTCAATTGCTGAGGGATGGCTGAGTTGGTGTCTGAGGTAGTGTCTCCGATGTGAGCCTGGAAGCCCCAGGGCCCAAGTCTCTAATTCCCTGAGCTTTGGAAACAAACTATATGTGTGGGATGTATGCCCTTCCAACCAAGGATGCACTCCCCCTGGCTTCCCATGGACATTAGAGCAATGCTGAATTGCCAAGGGTGGGGATGCAGGACACTGCAGGCAGGGAGCAAGATGCCAGGGGAGGAAGAGTCTCCTCCTGGGATGGAGGAGTCTCAGGCAATGGTGTTAGGGGGAGAGAAGGCCCCCCAGCCTCAGGTCACTCAACCTGCTACAGGTAGATTGCAGGTCAGTTCCTGGGGCCCTGAGTGAATGGAGGAAAATACCACAGCTTGGTAGTAGGTCACTACCAAGTGGAGAGAGGGGAACCAACTGAGAAGGGAGAAACTCTCCTAGGGGGTGCTGCAGGTGGGAAGCTGCTGTGTGGGGGTCCTGCTGCAGCTGCGTGAGGCTCATCAGGGCAAGTGAGCAGCTCTGGTGTGGTGACCAGGCCAGGGGGTGGGGTTAGGCAATTGGTGTGTGTCATTCATGGCAGTGAGAGTGGAACAGCCCAGCTGGCTGAGCTGAGATTTCTCAGAGATCAGATGTCAGATCTCTGGGGGTTCCAGTGCTGGGCAGATGCATGGGAGGGTCACCTCATGGGCAGGAAGGCACTCTGGGTTGCTATGGGGGTCCCCTCACTCACCAGAATCTTCTCAGAAGTCCTCCTCGATTCCAGGCCCACTGTACAACAAGGAGCTCTCAGTATGTGTTGCTTACCTGGACCAGTTATTAGCATTTTAAGAAATAAAACTTCATTTTGATTAATGAGGTCCTAACACATGCGTGCGTGTATACACACCACACATAGTGACTTAGCATAATAACACCTCAACACAATTTGCTCATAAAACAGAAGATTCACTTTGTGTGTGTGTGTGTGTGTGTGTGTGTGTGGCATCACTGCCCTGATGGGAGCAGGAAGCCCAGTCTTGCTCCTGCAGAGCTGCTGCTGGATTTGAACCGTCAACCTTGTGGGCTGCAGTCCCACATACAACCACTCCACCACCAGGGCTCAGCCCAAATGATTCACTCTTAAATGTTTCCTTGCCCCCACTATCATGATCCCAATCCTACCTTACAAATCCGACTAGACCAGAGGTTGTGCACTGGTACCGGTAAGACCTGCAAACACTTGGAATCCAGGGCAGATGATCCCCTCAGTACCAGTGATGAGAGTTGTGATACAGGGAAGATAGAGTGAAGATGGAGTAGAAGGGGGGACTGATCACAAGGATCAACATATAACCTCCTCCCTGGGGGATAGACCACAGAAAAGTGGGTGAAGGGAGACATCGGACAGTGTAAGACGACAGCCTAATAATAATTTATAAATTATCAAGTGTTCATAAGAGAGTGGAAGTGTGGAGAGGGGGGCGGGGAAGAGGAGCTGATGCCAAGGGCTCAAGTAGAAAGCAAATGTTTTGAGAATGATGATGGCAACAGATATCACAATCCACACACCCATCCACTGTAGGAAGCGCATTTGTATGAGTTGTATGGAGCCCCGATAAGATGGTCTAAAAAGAGAGAAGAGCCCAAACACTACCTTTGACCCTGTCCTCATCGCTACTCTCAAGGGTGGTCATGGAGTCGCGTTCTTGAGTGTTCAAGAGTCCTGGACTTTCGAAAATGAAGAAGGCAAACTTTCTACCTCTTCACTGTCCCAAAGAATTGGGTGGGTTGTCACTGTTTCTTGTTTTAGTCATTCTCCAACAGTGCTGATTATGGAAAGGACTGAGTTTTCAGCAGAAAAGAAAGCAAGTCACAGAGTCATTGAAAAAAACCTGATGAAATTATAATTCCTTGATAATATTTTGGAGTAAAGTTGAATAAGTCAGAAAAGTGACAGGAATAGTACAAGGAAGTCCTATGTACCCTTTCTAAGCTCTATTTGTCTAATAGGCTACTAACATTGTATTACATTTGCCATGACATTGTCTCTCTCTCTTACCTCATACATAAGAAAAGTGTTTTGAAATTCATGGGACATTTGAATTAAAATGTAATTAGCTTTCCCACAAACGTTTTGAAGCCTCCTGGTATTTATACATACTGCTTACCTCCTTAAACCACTTGCAGATATTACATCATTTTAATCACTCATTATACTTCAAGGCATATATTCTAAAAACTAGGACACTCTTTTCTACATAAACATAGCACAGCCATTTAATTCAGGAAGCTAATTCAGATACAATATTATTATCTAATTCTCTGAACACATGAAAATGCCTCTGATTACTCCATTAGAGTTCCAAAACCCAATTCCTTGCCAGGAGGTGATTCTGATTCATAGTGACACTGAAGGGCAGTGTAGAATTGCCCTTGTGGGTTTCTGAGACCGTAACTCTTTATGGGAGTAGAAAGCCTCGTGTCTTTCTCCTGAAGAGAGCCTGGTGGCTTTGAACTGCTGACCTTGTGGTTAGCAGCCCAATGCATAACCATTATGGCACTAGGCCTCCAATTACCCCAACATTATCCTTTAATTGTCATGTCTCCTTGTAGTTGTTGAGTTCCATTAAGTTGATTCTGATCACATCACCCAACGGGACCAAGCACAACTATCCTGTAGAGTTTCTAATCTGCTGTCTTCAAAGGAGCAAAGTACCAGGTGGTAACAGTTTAAACCACCCACCTTTCTCTTAGCAGCTGAATGCTTAGTCACTGTGTCAGCAGGACTCTCTTCTGGTCTCCAAGTCACCCTCACTCAGGCACTGTTTCAGTGATAATGGAGCGTTCAGAGATGCTTGGGTCATAATAAGGGGTTCTCATTTGCAGCAATTGTGGATATTCATGGTTTAATAATCCACCTGACATTTCTTTATGATCACTGTGACAGTCACTGATCTGTGTCAGTTTCAGGACTGGGAGTGTAGGGGTGGAGTCTAGCCTGTCAATCTAGAGATAGCCAATGAGACCTCTATGTGGGCATGGCTTTCTCCTGAGAATTCTGGGAAGTCTTGTTTTATTTCCTAATTGGAGGTGAGAGACTTGGCTCAGTCTTTTGGGGACACTCTACTAACAAGACCACATGGGAGCCTGCTGATAGACCCTGAGTCCTGGAAACTGGAGGAGCTGGAGGAGAAGCCACTCAGACCTACCCTGATGGAGCCAGAGCTCTGGAGTCAGAAAAGCCACATGGAGACTCCTGCCAGCACTGAGATGTTTCTACCATCACTGGATACACCAGACTCTGCACCCACTGGCCTCGGATTGTCCCGGCATGGTTGCATGTGCTTGGTGAGTCTGAAGAGGACTAATGGATTGGTATCGGACATATGGGCTAATACCAGACTTATGTACTTGGACTGGACTGGGTTGGGATACTTTCTCAAGGTTCCATTCCTGTTGTATATAAAGCTTTTCTTTAGATTCATATGCATGCTTATGAATTTGTTTCTCTAGCCTACCCAGACTGACACAAACACATGAGTGTTTTGCGCTTTCTGATGGGAGCACTGCAGAGGTGAAGCTGGGTAATTCATTTCCAGGGCATCATCTCGGCAGGCATCCATCTTGTTTTGTCCCGTTACTAAAGAGCTTGAAGAGAACAAAAAAGTAAATAAAGATCATGATGAAGATGAGTCTAAAGCCATGGCCAATATACACTGGTTGGAGAGAAAGCAAAACATTATTGTAGTAACTTGGGTGTTAATGATAAAGTTACTTGGCAGTGCTGGTGTATCTGCCAGAAAGTAATGACTTAATCATGTCCTCTTCCAGAACTTACACTGTCTTGGTGCCAGCCTGGATCCTCTGAGAAACAGAAGTAGAGTGAGCGATTCCAGAGGATTTTTAGGGAAAATACCTGTGTAGAAGACCAGATTGGTGGAAGCTGTCAGGCCACAGCACAATTCTGATTTGAGGGGAAGGATAAGGGGGAGAAAAGAATATTGGGTGATGTTTTCAGAGAGGTTGGCAAGATTACTGAAGAGTCCTCAAGCCAAAGTTGCCTTCTTCAAGAGGAAGGCTGCAGATACAGTCCTGCCTCAGTGCCCCCTGCCATGCTCACTCACTGGGTGAAAGTGGCTTTTGGGAGGGTGGCCCAAGTGTTTATGTGGTGGTGAACCACAGAGGGCTGCAGCAAGGACTTGTTGATAACATTCCCTGAAGTTGGAGATCTGAGAAGTTCAATCTTGTGGCCACCAGGTTCTGACTTTTAATTCAGGGAAATAGATTATATTCTAGTTCAACCAATTTGGCATAGTCAGACTGCCAAGTTGGTAACCATGGGGATAAGCAGATGAGGGCTTAGAGAATGCAGTTAGAAAATGACAGGAATTAGGATGTGATGGCTAAGACAGTAATATCAAGATGTATCATGTGTAGTCTACTCAGTATGCTTAAAAGTAAAGTGATAGGGTGGAATTACAGAATAGATCATCAGTTTTAAAGTCAACATTCATACACATTTACTTTCAGCTCATTCATTGTAATCTCCATAATTTAACATCACTTAACCTGCTTTCTCTTTGTTTCTATCTTTCCTTTTCAAACCTCTGATCTTTGCCGTGGGAAACATGCTGCTCTTTTGATCTCACCTGGTTTATTATTCTAAGGCATGTGTCCCTCACTAATGTCCTTGACCCCTTACAGTTCTGTCTGTTGCTTGGTTGAACCTCGAGTCATGAGGATGAGTTCAATTCCAGACTTGAATAGTGATTGAAGACCATCGTCCCAGGGGCCCCTATATATCTGACTGGCAAGTGTGACATTTTCTAGGGTTTTGAATTTTGTTCCACATTTTTTTCCCACTCTACCCAGGACTTTCTAAAATGATCCCTTTTGTAGTAGGTCTTCTGGATTGTGAAGAGAGATGTTCATGTGATCCATGCCTCCATTGGACTAATTGTTTCACAAACTTTTAAGACCCCAGGGGCTCCTCACCAGAGCAAGAAGTAGAACCTTTTTTTTGTGGGCTACGTTATACCAGTTGACTTTGGTATCTCTGGAGACCATCTTCCTGAGTCCCCAGGCCCAGTAACTCCTCCCTTCAATGTGTTTGGTGATGTTTAAGTCTTATTCACAACTTGCCTCCTCTTATGCTTTACCACATTCACAGATGCTTGCATCAAAGGTCATATGCATATACAAATATCCTGTAAAACCTATATACTACTACTGTTCCACCCACATCTATTCAGCACGTGTATATAATTCATGTATCTATTTGTAGACAACCATTATTGCAAGATTTTGTATAGCATTTACCTCTAGCAAGACTCCTAGTATCTTTGTACATCTTCACTGTTTTGGGGTTTTTTTTTGGGGGGGGGGCAATCTCCCTCAATGGACATCCTCTTTCTCTTTCCCCAGGTTAAGTCTACTTGACTTCTCCATTTCGAAGTTCTGTAACTATACAAGTCTTTCTTCTTACACGGCTGTAATTGCTTATGTGTTATCTTTGGTTGCCCATTTTGGGGCTGGCGCTAGCTTGGATATTTCTATAACTCTTACCATTGAATCCAAGTTCACTAAAATTCTACAAAATGTAAATAATTTACTTACTGTTATGAAAAAGTAACAGTGTTCTTTAGAGAGCTCATTGAGGAAAAAGTTTAAGATTTCTTCTCACAAGAGATTCATTTTCATTTCAAGAATGGCTTCTAGTGAATATACCAAGGGGCCCGGTGGTGTCGTGGTCACATGTGGACTGTGAGCACGGAGACCAGCAGTTTGAAACTACCAGCTGCTCCTTGAGAGTAAGAGGAAACTTCCAACTCTCGTAAAGAGTTAGTCTCTAAACCCCACAGCGTACATCTATCCCGTCCTATAGGGTCACCGCAACTCACAACAAACTTGTTGGCAGTGAGATTTTGAGTTTGAGTGACCCTTGGTAAGAGTTTGACCAGCATTAAAAACAAGCAAAAGGTTTTCAAGATGAAAGAGATTTAAATAGAATTATAGGTTGAGAGGAAAAACTGGAAAAGGAGAAACTGATGATATTAAAAACTAGTAGAGCTCTAAATATTCTGAGAGAAGTGGAACCAAGAGTTTCGAGGACTGGCAAATCTCAGTAAGAAAACATCTAGAGTTTTCCAGTAACTCCCACTTTCTCACCATCATTATCCTCAGACTGATAAGCACCATGCACTTTTATTTCCAACAAATTTGATAAAACATTTCCAGATAACACTTGGTTAGATTTTTTTAAATTAAAAATCACTTTATTAGAGACTCATACATCGTTTTTCACAATACATAAATAAATATACTGTGCCAAGCACCTTCACATGTCTGCTGCTGTTATCATTCTTCAAACATCCGCCTTTCCCCTTGAGCCCTGATATCGGCTTCTTATCCTTTCTTCTCTTTCCGTACTCTCCCTTCCCCACCAACCCTCAATATTTTATAAATTATTATTGTTCTGTCATATCTTACACTGCCCAAACTCTTCCTCAACCCACTCCTTTGATGTCTGTCCTTCAAATAGGAGCTTATGTGTATATCCTTGCAGTTGGTTCCATCTTGCTTCCCCACCTTTTCTCCACCCATCCAGCAGCTCCAATCTCACCACTGGCCCGAAGGGGCTCATCTATCTTGGTTTCCCCATATCTCCAGCTCCCCTCTCTACCAGTGGACCTTCTCCAGTCCATCTGGATTTGTAAGGTAGAGTTTGGATCATGATAGTTGGGGATGAGGGTGGGGAAAGACTTCAGGAGCTAGAGGAAAATTGTATGCATCATCACTGCCCAGCTGTACCTTCACTGGTCTGTCTCCTCCCCATGACTCCCCTGTAAAGGGGTGACCAATTACCCACCAGTGGGCCTTAGGTCCCCACTCTGCTCTCCCCCTCGTTTGTAATGATGTGATTCTTTTTCTTTGATGCTTGATACCTGCTCCCTTTGGCCCCTCTTGATCACACAGGCTGGTGTGCTTCATCCATGAAGGCTTTGCTGTTTCTGCGCTGAAAGGCGACTCGTTTATTTTCAAGTCTTTGAGACCCCAGACATTTAATCATTTGGTAGCTGGGCACCATCATTTCTTCTACTCTGTTTGCCTCTGTATCCATTTGTCTTCAGCAATTGTATCAGGAGTCAATTGGTCCATTGATTTTGATTTTTGTTCTTTGATGCCTGATACCTGATTGTTTCAGCACTTCAAGATCGCACAGGCAAGTGAACTTCTTTTATGGTGGGTTTTGTTGCTCCTGAGCTGGATGACTGCTTGTTTATGTTCAAGTCTTTAAGACCCCAGATGCTGTATCTTTTGATAGCTGGGCACCATCAGCTTTCTTCACCACAATTGCTTATGCACCCATTTTACTTCAGTGATTGTGTTGGGCCAGTGAGCTTTGTGGAATATCAGATTCATAGAACAAAGTGTTCTTGCATTGAGGGAGCTTGGTTAGATTTTTAATACAGTTTTTTCTTCTTAAAGTTAATGTATTAGATTGAATATGATATTTAATAAACTATTTGAACAATTAAATTAAGAAAAGTAGCTTACAATTCCCTGGGAAAAGAGTATTCGTTGATGTCAGGGTTGTGGGTATTTTATTCTTACTTTAAATTTAAAGACACAGGGGCTTGTGAAATTGAGTTTTAATTTGGAGATTTGTATCATGAGCATATTTTCAAATGTCTTCAGTGGGATAATTTAGGTAAGAAAGTCTGTGCAGCTCTTTCAGGGCAGGTGACAACATTCCAATGAAGTATTTTACAGAGCGCAGAACACAGCCATTAATAGCACAACATCCTTAACAGTCATGCATATTTCTTTTTTATAACAAGCATCTTGTTTGGTAATGGCTGGACAGCAGAGTGAATACTCTCTCACATTGAAATTCATGAAGTACTATCCATTTTATGAAATGCACATATAAAGACTCTCTGCTCTCCTCTTCCTAAATTGCTATCTCTTTCCTTATGACTAGGGATTTGGGAACTATTCTGGTAATAATACTTTAAGATGCATCTCCCCTGCAGTATACCCATTATGCTGATTGAAGTACAGTTGATAGATATTCTTAAAATAGAGCCTGATTTATCTATAGAAGAATAATTATGTGTGGAGGATGCCATGCTGCAAAGGAATAGGGGGATAGAAATAATGACTCCAGCAGAATACTGTCCTGAGACTGCCTCTTTGTGAGAGGAGCAAGACCATTCTGTTCAAATACATCAGGCAAATCAAAAGGTGGGAATACTCCTCTTTTTAAGATGAGAGTAAAAAATGAGTAACGTGCACACTTGGCCTCGCTTTAGTTTAATTTCTTTCTCTAGAAAACTCTGCCAAATTTTACTTACTGAGGAAAACTGGGGAGAAGTGTCTGGATTATGGAATGTTTTCAAAGAAATGCAGCTTTAACTCTCCTAAATAAAAACAGTAAGTGAACCAGGTACAGCTGCCAAATGAGTGAACTGGCAACAATTTGCAATGGGCACAGTCAGGAGGTGTGCCAGAAGTCAGGCTTCTAAAGCAACGTCTTTAGGAACATTGTCACTCTTCAGGCTTTAATACTCTTGCAACCTGTTGTGCACTATCAACGTCCCTGGGACAAATGTGAGTCATGCCCCTATTGCATGAATTCTAAGCCAGGGTGGGGCCCCTCAATTTAGGATTTGTGTGTTTGCTCCAAATCACTTTATTTTTTCACCAAAAGAGCAGAACAAAGCCCTGGTGTCGTAGGAGGTCTGAGATGCAGATACAAGTGGAGTCTCAGCAGGAATAAATGAGTATTTCTTTTTGAGACTAGATCTCATGGAAGACACTAAATCAGGAGATTTTTTTTTCTTACTAGAACTTCATTCACTGTCATGGAGAAGATTTGAACTCATAGGCAACACTAAGGTCACTTCTGAATCGCAGTCCAGCATTTTATTCACTATGTCATCACCTCTTAAGATACCCAAATATTCCCCCTTGAAAGACACAGAGAAACTTGGAACTTGCTCTTGAGTTAGAAGAGTAATGAGGGATGGCTTAGGTAGCAGGATCAAATCAGCTACGTGGTGCCACCAGTTCAGCTCCGACCTGTAGTGACTCTATGCACAGCAACATGAAAACTGCATGGCCCTGTGCCATCCCCACAGCTGTTCGTTCCTGTGCCAGAGCCCAGGGTGCAGCCATTGTGTCGGTCCATCTCATTGAGGGCCTTCCTCTTTCCCACTGTCCTTCCACTTTACCAAGCATGACATCTTTCTCAAAGGACTGGTCTCTCCTGACAACATGCCAAACCTCATGAGACAAAAGCCTTGGGATCCTTGCCCAGAAGGACCACTCTGGTCATACTTCTTCCAACCCAGATTGGTTTGTCCTTTTAGCATTTCATAGTACTTTCAGTATTCTTCTCCAGCACCACAATTCAAATGTATCCATTCTTCTACAGTCTTCCTTATTCTGTGTCCAACTTCGACAGGCATATGATGTGATGGTGAATACCATGGCTTGGGTCAGGTGGACCTTAGTCTTCAAAGTAACATTCTGGCCTTTCAATAATCTAAAGAAGTCTAGTGCAGCAGATTTACCTAATGGTCTTACCTAATCTCTTTCCTGCTTCTTTCATGAACATTGATTGTGGATCCAAGCAAGACAAAATCTTTGACAACCTTAATCCTTTTTTCCATTTATCATGATGTTACCTGTTGGTCCAGTTGCGAAGATGTTAGTCCTCCTTAAATTGAGTCATAGTGCATACTGAAGGCTACAATCCTTGATCTTCATCAGCAAGTGCTGAAAGTCCTCCTCACTTTCAGCAAGCAATGGTATGTCATCTGCATATAGTAGGTGGCTAATAAGCTTCTTCCCAACCTGATGTCACATTTTCCTTCAGATAATCCAGCTTTTCTGATGATTTGCTCAGCATACAGATTGAATAATTCTGGTGAGAGGATAAAACCCTTATTCACACCTTTCCTGATCTTAAACCATGCAGTGTTCTCTCGTTCACACAACTGCCTCTCGCTCCATGTACAAGTTCCTTACGAACACAATGAAGTGCTCTGGAATTTCCTTTCTCCTCAAGTTATACACAATTTATGATGGTTCACAGAGTCAAATACCTTGGCATAGTCAATGAAACACAATAAACATATTTCTGCTAGTGTTTCCTTTGAGTCAATATCCATATGACATCAGTAATGATATGCCTTGTTACATGTTCTCTTCTAAGTACAGCCTGAACTTCTGGCAGTTTCCTATTAATGAGCTGCTGCAACAGCTGTTGGATGATCCGAAGCAAAATTTTACTTGTGTATGACATCAAAGCTATCAATCTCTAGTTGGAGCAGTCTGTTGGGTCACCTATCTTTGGAATGGGCACACATATGGATCTGTTCCAGCAGCTGTCTTCCAGATTTCCTGGCATAGACGAGTGAGTGCTTCAAGTGCATCTTCAGTTTGCTGAAACATTTCAGTGGGTATTCCATCAATTCCTGGAAAGTCTTTCTTGGTTGATGCATTCATTGCCGTTTGAAATTCTTCCTTTAGCACCATTGGTTCTTCCTCATACACTTGGCTCCTAAGCTTACATACTTAAAAAGTAACTACAATAGTAAAACTCCAAGCGTCTCCATTCAGGATTTATTCCCTATTATATCAGACGTTTTCACTGGCATGAATGACTAAGCTCACAGCCAGCTGGTGATTAGAATAAAATTATCAAGAAAGTTCTTGGAGCCCATTCTACCCTGCCTGTAGGGTTGCTGTGACTTATAATCAACCAGGGTTGCTATGGCACCCAATAATAACAATAGCCCAGCAGTGAGGAAAGAGATTAAGCCAACTCAAATAGCAGACGCTCAAACAGAATGCCTGCCAATCCAAAGCCTGTGATGGAGGAGATGAAACACATCAATAGTCTGCAAACATATTTCTACTTCACAGTTCAGAACAAAGTATGCCTGCAATCAAGTTGAGATTCAAGTATGACTCATGGACTCATGTGACAAAACAAACTAAAGAAACTCAACGCCATTGAGTTGATACCAACCATATTGACCCTAAAGGGTAGTTGTGGTAGTTACATAATCTGGTGTTAATTTGGGATTTGAGAGGATTAAGAGTGAAAAGGTGGAGTCTAGTCTTTCATTCAGGTAATAGTCAATGAGACCTCTGTGTGAGCATGACCTTTTCCTGAGAATTCTGGGAACTCCTGGGCTTTCCTCCTTGGAGGTAGAAGACACTTTCCTCTCTCTGCTCACTTCCTGAGAGATGCTGACAAGACACATAGCACTACACCCTGGGAGCTGGAGAAGCCACATGGACCTACCCTGATGCAATCAGACCTCTGGAGCTGAAGAAGCCATGTAGAAATTCCTGCCAATGCTGAGATGCTGGATCCACAAAACTTCCAACCCACTGGCCTGTGATTCTCCTACATTCATCAAGATTTTGTGAGTATGTATTTGGTGAGTCTGAAGGGGAATTTTTAGATCAATATTGTACTTATGGACTTGATCTGGATTTGGTGAGGGCATTTTCTCAATATTCAATTGCTTTTGTATATAAACCTCTTTCTTATATGCATATGAGTGTCTATGCATTTATTTCTCGGGTCTACCCAGACTAACACAGAGGGTAGAACTGTCCCGGGGCATTTCCAAGGCAGTAAGACTATTTAGGGAAGTAGAAAGCTCAGTCTTTCTCCGTTGGAGTGACTGGTGGTTGAGAAATATAGACTTTGGGAAATGCAGCCCAACACATCACCGGTCTGCCACCAGGCCTCTAAAACAAATATAAAATGTTTGATGGTAGTGTTTTATGTATACTTAAATTCCACCATGAAGAAATACTGCCTTTGTGACAAAACCCAGGAAAGGACTACTTTCCTTTATTTCATGTATTATTTCCTTTGAGCAATTATTTGTTATTATTTCTACCCAATTTGCTGTGACTGAGATATATATGTGTATATATATCTATGAAGGAAAAACTGTAGCTTCCAATGGCTTGATTTCCAAGTGGACTTTACATAATGTACACAGGTGTGGCAACACTCAGGATCCTACTGCTAACTCAGGAGAAGTGTTTCTCTGATGACAGGGGAATGAAGACCTTGGTGTGTGCCTAAGGGTGGGACAGTTGCTCCAAGAAAATTTCAAGATGAAATACATAGGAATCAAATACACTATATTAAGGAAAGAGATGATGGGGAAGCTCAATAACATGAGACAAAGGCTGGGATTTGAGGAACAAACATCCAATGCTCACATGCAAGTTTAACTTGAAGTCAATGAATACAAATTCTTGGGAGCCAAAATATTATCTTGACTATATACCACCTGAATGTAGAGATAATCTAAAGAATGATTTGATGCATTGACAAAATATGAGTTGAGGAGGACCTCAATGACATTATTCATGATGAAAGCAAAGGTCATTAAAAAGAAAGAAGAGACCAAAAGGAAAGTCAGAAGAGACCCAGAAATTTACTCTAGAATCAACATTCTAGAGAAGCTAAGGCAAAAGGAAGAAATAAAGAAGCATAAGGAACAACTAGAAGATTTCAAAGGGTAACTTGAGAAGTTAAAGCCACGTATGATAATGAAATGTACAAAGACAAAGTTTGAAAGCCACAAAGAGAGGGCACCCTTGAGAGTTCTCAAGCTGAAAGGAGAGGAGAAAAAGTCAAGCCTCAAATTGAAGTATTGAAGGATTCCATGGGAAAAGTATTGAATGAAGTCGGAAGCATCAAGAAAAGATGGAACGGGGGCTGAGCCCTGGTGGCGTAGTGGTTGTGTGCGGGACTGTGGCCCACTGGGATGGAGGTTCAATTCCGGCTCCCAGGAGCAAAGGCTGGGCCTCCTACTCCCACCACCTGAGGGCAGTGATGCCTGAAAAAAAAAAAAGAAAAGAAAAGATGGAAGGAATACACAGTCACTGTACCCAAAAGAATTGGTCAGCACGTGACCACTTCAAGAGGTAGGATATATATTCAAGAATCAATGACATGGAAAGAAGAATTCCAAGTTGTACCGAAGACATTGACAAAAGCAAGTTTCCAGGAACTGATGGAATGCCAATTAACATGTCCCAACAAGCTGATGCAACACTGAAGGTACTCACTCATCTATGTCAAGAAATTTAGAAAACCGTTACCTAAACACCAACTGAAGAAGAGGCATATTTGTCTCCACTCCAAAGTAAAGGTGATCCAACAGGCTGTAAGAATAAGAATCATTAATCTCACATGCATTTAAAGTGTTGCTAAATATATATAGGGAACTGTCAGAAAAACAAACCAAATTTCAAAGAGGATGAGGAATGAGATGCTTCCTTGCTGATATCCTATAGATCTTGACTGAAAGCAGAGAATATTAGAAATATGCTTGCTTGTATTTTATTTATGGTGAAAGAGCATTGAACTGTATGTATCATTACAAATTGTAAACAACATTGTGGAGAATGGGAATTCCAGAACATTTGATTGTGCTCTTGATGAATGTGTACATAGAACAACAAGCAGTCATTCAACCAGAACAAGGAAATACAGTGTGGTTTCATGTCAGGAAAGTTTTGCATCATAGTTGTATCCTTTCTCCAAATTTATTCCATCTCTATGTTATCTCAGAGCAAAGAGTCTGAGAATCTGACCTATATGACGAAGAACCTAACATTAGGACTGGGGGAAGACTTATGAACAGTTTTCAAGATGGAAATGACACAACTTTGGTTGCTGAAACTGAAGAGGACTTGCAACATTTACTGATGAAGATCAAAGAATTACAACCTTCAACATGGATTAAACCTCATCATAAAGCACAAATCCTCACAGCTAGGTCAATAAGTAGCATTGTAATAAATAGAGAAAATGTTGAAGTTGTCAAAGATTTCATTTTACTTGGGTCCATAAGCAACATCACAGAAGCAGCAGTCAGGACATCAAATCAAATATTGCATTGGGTATATTTGCTGCAAATTACCTCTTTAAAGGGTTAAGAAGCAAAACTGTTACAGGGGCAGTGAATTATTTAATGTGGCTCTTCTAGCCCTTATCTATAATTCCTATCAAATGACCTTTTCCTATCTGGGTCTGGTAAGAAGGTTGGGGTGGGGAGATACCAATAGGATTCACCTTTCATTGATTGTCAACAAGATTCTCTGATGTCATCCTACTGTGTGTGAAATGAGTCTTCGGAGAAACAGGAGGAGGGAGGGATCTCATTACCAGCAAAAGCCATGATTGGGGTCTATCCTCTAGACATGAGATCCCTGTGCAGTGAACCTCCTGAATCCAGAAGACATATAACATCAGAGGAGCAGCAGCAGAACCAGGAGCCAGTGCATGGAACAGAGTAATGGGATTTGTTAATTCCTTTAGTACATCTTGAAATTCTTCTTTCAATGTCACTAGTTCTTGAATATATCCTACCTCTTGAAGTAGTTGAGTGCTTACCAATTCTTTTGGGTACAGTGACTATGTATTCCTTCTATCTTTTCTTGATGCTTCCGACTTCATTCAATATTTTCCCCATGGAGTCCTTCAATACTTCATTTTGAGGCTTGACTTTTTCTCCCGTCCTTCCAGCTTGACCAATCCCAAGTGTGCCCTCTCTTTGTGGTTTTCTAACTCTAACTCTTTGTACATTTCATGTGAAAGCTAGACAATCCATAAGGAAGACTGAAGAATGGATGGATGTCTTAGTATATTAAATATACTATGGAATGCCAGAAGAACAAACTAATCTGTCTTAGAAGAAAGAAGTACAGACAGAATGCCCCCGAGAAGCAAGGATGGTGAGACTTCACCTCACTTAACTTTGGCCATGCTATTGGGTGAGACCAGCCCTTGGAGAAGGACACTGTGCTTGACAAAATGGCGAGTCAGCAAAACAAAAACAAAAACAAAAAAACAACCCTGGACGAGATGGATTGATTCAATGGCTGCACAATGGCCTCAGATATAGGAATGGTTACGAGGGTGGTGCAGGACTGGGACATAAGGTCACTCTGAGTTGGAACCAGCTCCATGGCAGCCAACAACAACTATAGCACAAGTAAATAAGACGTTTCGTGTTCCAGGCTTTGTTGCTAGGTGCTAGCAACAAGCAAGACGCTCAGTATTTGTCGTCTAAGAATTTAGTCAGTAAATCAATGGTTCCCCCAAGGGTATGTGCTTCTCAGATTGCAGACTAAATGGCTGTACATTATTAAAGGTCATTTCAACTGGAGGTATGAGGGCTGGAGTTAGGGGGTGTTTGGGAGAATCAAGGACTGGATTGATGAAGAGTGTCTGCTTATCCTACAGAATGGACATAGCAGTCAGGAGGGCAAAGCCTTGCAGGATCTTCTTCCTGAAACTCATTTGTGCCCTTACCAGCCATTTGCATAGCATTCTCAACAGGCTAACCTATTTGTTGCAAGTTCAACCCAGCCAGTGAACAGCCCTCCTCTTTTGATCAGATTTCAATTCATTGAACTCCCTGGATCCCTCCCAGTGAAGTGCTATTCCTGTCTTTGCTTCCCGTTTTAACTCCCCTGTCTTCCCTACATACCCTGACTTGGTGGGACAGATTCCTCTGGGCTGTGGCCTCTTCCACTAATTGCTGTGTGTATCAAAGGAAGGTTTCAGAGTCATCAAATCTCTACCCTCAGTCTATAACTGAGGTGACCTCAGACAAGTGACTCAATTTTCTCAACTCTAGTTTCTTTTCAGCTATAAAATAGGGCCAGTGGCATCTGCTCTAGAAGGGTCTGTGAGGAATATGTAGGTGATGCTTTCAGATACTAACAACTAATTTCTATTGAACACATATGTTATACCAGGTACTTTTCAAGATAACCAACATCAATTTATTTCAGAAAATTCATAAAAACATAACTGTGGCATAGGAGCCAGGATTGTCATCCTCTTTTTCATAAGCAGGAAAAGGGGAGAAAGTGGGGCAGGGAGGTTAAATACTTTACCCAAGGTCATTTAGTTATTGAAGTGGTGACCTAGCCTGGAAGCAGGTTTCCAGAGTTTGGGCTTGTAACCACGATCCTGTTGGCAGTCATCCCAGGTTACTTTTTTTCCTTTTTCTTGAATATTTTCTAGTGCTCAGCTTCTGACTGCTGCCTCCCCCATAATCAGCAATCCCCTCGACTGAACCTCATTGGACACTAATATAACACCATCCATTCTCGCTTGGAGAAGCTGAGGTCTTGCTTTAATTAAAACTTGAAACTGGCCATATGAAGCCTGAGTATTGGCAGGAATCATTGTCCCAGAGATCCCTGCTCTGTTTTTCACAGTGGCCACAGCAAAAGCAACCCGTCTATGTATCTAGAAAATGGCACCCACAAATCTGAACTGTAAAAGCTTACGTGTGCATGGGCCTCGCATTCACTCCTTCTTCTTCAGGTGAGATCCAACCCAGGGGTGAGTCACTTGCAGGCAGCAGAAGGGCGTTGATGATCATTTCCATCTTCTCTCTCTTGGTTGGTTGTGTGCCAATGATTCAATTCTGACACATGCTAGCCCTGTATGGCAGAGTGGAACTGCCCCATAGGTTTTTCTAGGCTGTAACCTTGATGGCAGCAGCTCAGCAGGTGGGAATGCTGGTGGGTTCAAACCTCTGACCATTCAATTAGCAGCCAAGTGTCTAATGTTTGCGCTATATGAAACAGATTAAGGGGTGTCAATGATAATAATGAATTGTCCAACACTCAAAACGAATGCTCACTCTTGGTTAAGTCCTCTTATATATGAGCTCCCTGTCTCACTCACCATCCCAAGTGCTTTATCAATATTAACCTAATTAGTTCTCATGACAATCTGACAATCTGCTTGTTATTAAGTCCGTTTTTATGTTCTGAAGGCAGTAAATCACTGCATCTTTAAGGACACTTCCAACTCAGAAAGTCTATGACCAGGCTCCCATGACAAACAGTTCTAATAACAGATACATCCAGGCAGCTCTTGGGGAACGGAATTGATGTCTTGATGAATGCTTAATTATACTAGTTAAGTTTTCAGCTCCTATGGCATGATGCATCGGACTGATAAACGCAGACTCAGCAGTTCAAAACCACCAGGAGCTCTGTGGAGGAAAATAAAAAGAGATTTTCTCCTTTTGTAACGAGTTACGTAAAGCGTCTCTACAGAAAGGTCAGCAGACTGACCTGGAACTATTTATAGAATCTTTTTTTCCTCTTCTTCTTTTTCTCATCTATCTATATAAGATAGACAAGGTAATCCCAAGGAGAAAACAATGGGACTGATGGTTCTGGGGGAACAGGAGAGAGAAGAAAGTGGGGGAAAGGGAGGGAAATCCAGCAAACTCAGGGACAAGGGAACAACAACAGATCTAAACTTGATGGCCTTGAAGGTGTAGAACACAATATCGCCAAGAGGAATTACTGAGAGTCAAATGAAGTTCAAGCATGATAGTGGGGCAGGAGGAAAGTAAAGGAAGATAGAGGAAAGAATTATAAGGCAGAAAACAGTGATAGGGGGTAAATAAAGGCATGTTTATATGTAAATATATTAATATATAATGATAGGGATATAGGTCTATGTACATATATATATATACGTCAACGATGAAGGTAGCAAGTGGACATTGGGTCTCTAATCCTCTGTCAATGCAAGAACACTTTTTCTAATAACCTCGCATTCTGCGATGCTCACCGTCCTGATTACAGAAGGCAAAATGGGTGCATAATCAAATGTGGTGAAGAAAGCTGATGATGCCCACCTGTTAGAAGACACAACATCTGAGGGTCTTAAAGGCTTGAAGTTAAAGAAGCGGCCATCTACCAGGAAGCACCAAAGCCCACATGGAAGAAGCACATCAACCTATGTGATCATGAGGTGTTGATGGGATCAGGTATCAGGCATCAGAAGATCTAAAAAAAATAATCATATCAATGTGAATGAGGTGAATCTGAGTGGACTCTCAAATCCCATCTGTAAACAGCTGGACATCCCCTCACAGAAGGGTCACAAAGAAGGGATGAGCCCACAAGGTTGCAGTATAGCACTGATGAAACACACAAACATCCCTCTAGTTCTTTAATGTTTCTCCACCCCCCTCCTACTATCATGACCCCAGTTCTACCTTACAAATTTGGCTAGACTGGAGCATGTACATTGGTACAGATAAAAACTCTTGGCACAATGAATTCAGAACAGGTAAACCTATCAGGAACAATAATGGCTGAAGCAATACCATGAGGGTAGTGGGAAGGTGGGGGGCGGGGGGGGAGGGGAAACCGATAAAAATGAAGGGGGGATGAACAACAGTATTGTGGGTGAAGGGAGACAACAGATGGTGTAAGATATGAAAATAATAATACTTTATAATTTATCAAGGGTTCCTGAGAGTAGGAGCGGGAGGAAGAGAGGAAAAAGAGGAGCTGATACCAGGGCTCAAGTAAAAAGAAAATGTTTTGAAAATGATGATGGCAACGTATGTACACATGTGCTTAATGCAATTGATGTATGGGTTGTTATGAGTTGTAAGAGCCCCCATAACATGATTTATAAATTTAAAAAAACAACAAAGAGTTATAGTCTCAGAAAGCCACAGGGGCAGTTCTTTGGTCTCTACAAGTCCACTATAAGTCAGAATTGATTTGATGACAATGAAGTTGAATTGGGGAGAAGGGTTAGGTATTTAGATGGTTGTACCCATGAAGTCCCATACAGCTCAGGATCCATGAAAATGTGCCCCAAACAAGAGCTTTTTCCTTGAGAGATGTGTCCACTAATATATATTTTTTCATTATATTTTATGGAATGCTGTAGAATATGGTCTCTTTATCTTCCCCCTCCTCCTGCTCTTTCTCTCCCTCTCTTTTCATCTTCCTTTTCACCATCATGAAAAATTGCTATCGTGTGTTTCATACTTATTCATACCAAGTTATTAGGTGATATTATTATATATATGGATATCCCTTCCCCCAAATGGAATTTTTTCTTAAAGCTATGTATTTAAGTTTATTTACAAAACATACTTATCACCTTCAAGGTACTCTCCATTATACTTAATACATTTGTCAAAAATGCGATTCCATTTTGGAAACATTTTTCAAACTCCTGTTTGGATGGCTAGCAGCACCTCCTGCATATTTTCTTCATTTCTTTTACATCATCAAATTGCTGTCCTTTCAGGTCCCTCTTCATTTGTGGAAACAAAAAGAAATTGCATGAAGCAATGTCAAGTGAGTAAGGTGTGTGAGGCAAGGGAGGCATGTGTTTTTTGCCCCAAACTAGAACACCGAAAAGACTGTGAGAGCAGGTACATAGCTGTGGTGGCAAAACCTCAGTCCCCTGTCTGCCACAAATCAGACCTTTTTTATTGCAGTCACACAACTTTTTCAGAGCCTCTAAGTAGAAAGTTTGATTAGCAGTCTGACCTGGTGGAACAAACACCAAATGTACTATTCCTCTCACATAAAAAAACAAACAAAGGAATATCGTGTTGATCTTTGATTTCACTTGATGAGCTTTTTAGGGGTGAGGTGACAATGGGTCTTTCATTGGCTTGATTGATGTATGTTTGGGGATCATAAGAACAGTATCATGTCTTGTCACCAGTAATGACCTTGGTGAAAAAAGTCTGGGTCACTTCAGAGCTGTTTTTTTTCAAAACCCAGTAGGTTTCCACTCAACATGTTTTCCTGGTCAGTCATAACCAAGGCACAAATTTAGCAGTAACCCTTTTTATTCCCAAATCTTCCGCTAAAATTTGCTAAACTGAGTTCCAAGATTGTCCAAATAACTTCCACATCTCTGTAATGGTCCATCATCAATCTTTGAGCACAAGCACACACATTTTGTTGACACTTTTGTTCCTCTGGGGTGTTGAAAGATGTCCAGAATAAGCTTTGTCATCAATCAAAGAAAATATTTGCAACATTTGAGTTTTTCCCTTACTGCTGTCCTTGTAAGCTGTGTTCAGCATCACAACAGTTTCTCAGGATTTTTTCATAGCAGTAAACAAAATTTAATAGTTGCATATTGTTCTTTTAAATTGACCATCACAAAAAATGAGTTCAAATGAAACTGCTTTCATGAAGAAATCCACTGTGACCAAGAGAACCTTCCCAGGTGAGGCCACTTGGTACACTAACTCAGAGTGAGTTGCTGGACACTCACCTAGCAGGAAATGTGAATACTCCAAAAGCTCCACCCAGCAGAGCTTTTCCCCCTTTTTTGGGAGGAGTGTACCCACTCACATATGTGTGTGTGTGTATATATGTATGTATTTGTGTATATGTCAGCATATATGCACATATTTGAACAGGGGAGTGACAAGATCTTGTTCTGTATAGGCAAGCTATTAAATATCAGTCCAGCCCAATCTCATTTAGATCTTTTTTTTTCATGTATGTCTTTGCTTATCGATATAACTACTTCAATGGGGCTGAAATCTATTGTTTTCACTGAAGGTTCTTACTTCCCTGCTGAAAGTTCATACTAAAAGCTAAGTAAATAGCTGAACTAAGGTTTTCATTTTTTCTCCCATAAGGTTTTCTATAACAACAACTTCTCATTATTTAAAAGAAAAAGATGCATTATAGTGAAAAAATGATTTTAAGAAATTGAGGTAAAAGGCATGATAATCAGAAAATAAAAAATGAATGTGGCATTTAAGAACTGAGTGACACAAGCTATCAATTTCTCTCAAAAACTATGGATCTTTGTGATCTATTTTCTTACAGATTTTTTTGGGGGGGAGAAAGGGGAAACAAAAAAAATGGCCACAGGAACTCAGAGTCTTGTAGGAGGAAAAGAACAAAGGGAGAATTGTGTTAGCATTTTCTCCATGTATTCATTCAATAACTCTCTATTAATTTTCTACTATGGCTAGCTTGGGCCCTGTTATACAGGAAGCATTTGAGAAACTATACAGGAAACTAAATTTATAAGTGCTACTTTGCACAAAAGGTGAAGGAAAATCTCTTGTTTGCTCAGGGGGGAAAAACAAATGAAAGTTTATCAGCAATATCTGCTGATATGAAGGGTTATTATAAAGGGTTATAGGGGCCAATTAGTTTTCTTTGCCAGGTAAAGAAAATAAGACAGAGACCAAATGGAACCTCATTATCATGAGTCCATGGGACTAGGCACAGCCCAGTCACTATGAAGAAAACAAGAAACCAGGAGTCCGACACTCTTCCCTCCATGCGTCTCCTCTACAATCTCACCACACTCCCAAGCTCCTGGCCAGAGAGAGATTGTGGGAGCTACTCCTGTCAACTCCCTAATCCAGGCATGACTGTGCTCAGTGTAGCCGGGCACCACAGTGGCACACTTCCCAGGTGCCTGCTGGGCCAGAGGGAAGAGCACTGAGCTTGCTGTGAGGGGTCTGGCTTCCAAGTCAGCCTCCAATGTGGCTTTACTTCTCTGGCCCTCAGTTCAGACAGCAAGTGAGTCTCGAGCCTAGTAGTTCCTAGGGGCAGACTTATACTTTCACATGAATCTCTTGAGAGCCTTCACTACTCTTCATTTTTGAAGAGAGGTGGGTAGGCTTGTTTGCATCCTAGATTTCTGTCCTGTTGACCATCCCCTCCCAGAATCATCCCCCCCAATAGTTTTATTGTGATACAATTCACTTTTAGAGTTCAGTCACATTTTAAAAGAGTTGCTTTCTTATCACCACCGTCACTGCCAGTGCATCTTCTCCCCTCCTCCCCTGCATTCACCAATTGCTCTTCAATTTCCCTCACCCTCCTTTCGTATCCTATCCCTGA
This sequence comes from Nesogale talazaci, assembly GCA_004026705.1. NCBI lineage: Eukaryota > Metazoa > Chordata > Mammalia > Afrosoricida > Tenrecidae > Nesogale > Nesogale talazaci. The sequence goes on from PVJH01009953.1 coordinate 74,971, forward strand.
CAAGCCATGTCCTTAATTATTTTCTCTCTACATTTCCCCCTCTGTACTTTCTATATGGAGGAACAGATCAAAGTCAAAACGAAAAAAAAGAAAGGGCTCTTCCTGTAGTGGCCCGAGGTGACCTGCCAAAATGGTTCGCTACTCACTTGACCCAGAAAACCCTACAAAATCCTGCAAATCCCGAGGGTCCAACCTCCGGGTCCACTTCAAGAACACCCGCGAAACAGCCCAAGCCATCAAAGGCATGCACATCCGGAAAGCCACCAAATACCCGAAAGACGTCACTTTGCAGAAGCAGTGTGTACCCTTCCGACGTTACAATGATGGCGTTGGTAGATGTGCCCAGGCCAAACAGTGGGGTTGGACCCAGGGTCGGTGGCCCAAAAAGAGTGCTGAATTTTTGCTTCACATGCTTAAAAATGCAGAAAGTAATGCTGAACTTACAGTGTTAGATGTGTATTCTCTGGTCATTGAGCACATCCAGGTGAACAAAGCCCCCAAGATGCCGGACTTACAGAGCTCATGGTTGGATCAATCCATACATGAGCTCCCCCTGCCACATTGAGATGATCCTTACTGAAAAAGAGCAAATTGTTCCTAAACCAGAAGAGGAGGTTGTACAGAAGAAAAAGATTTCCCAGAAGAAACTGAAGAAGCAAAAACTCATGGCTCGGGAATAAATTAGGCTTTAAAACAGTAGAAGTTGTTAAGAGTTGACTTAAAATAAAAGTTGTTAAGAGTTTGCTTAAAATAAAAGTTAAGTTAAAAAGCAAAAAAAAAGAAAAAAAAGAAAGGAAAGACCACCGGCAATATTAAAATAAGCTAGAGAGAAAACCTCTGCTGAGAAATGTTTATACCGAGAACAAATCTAGGATGGACCAAGAGTGAGATGATGGGCTGACCAGGTACCCCTTCTGACCTAGTTCCATCCACCCGAGGCACGTGTACAATAATCTCTGTCTGAGAATAGGGTTATTTGCAAGTCTGCCGGGATCTGCCAGAGGTTTGATCCCCATGAGTACGCCATAACCTTCTACAAATCAGATGTTCTCAATCTGATACCTTTTCCTCCACCATACTTGGATTTTGCTCTCTGTCATCTCTGGATCACACAGACTGTTGTGCTTCTTCCACGTGGACTTAGCTGACACCTCACTTAGGTAGCTGCTTGTGTGCGTTTAAGACCCCAGTTGTTATTCTTATAGATAACAGTGGCATTCCATCAGAACACCCCCACCCCTGCCTCCAATTTTAATTAATTTGGTTTCGAGTGAAACATGGAACCTGTATTTTAATAGTATTTGATGTAGATGCTCCTGGGCTAAATAAGTCTCAAATTCTATGACACGATGTGAGGTCACTTCTCTTCCCAGGTTTGGCCTCC
>PVJH01009954.1:0-76188 GCA_004026705.1 Nesogale talazaci
TTCCTGAAAGTTAGTTGAGAAGGCAAAGGCTTTTCAAAGGGGACATTTTCCCTTCTACACTAAGGACTGATCGATGACATAGAAAAACTGTTTAGACTGGTTGGCAGAATGTTCCTCCCAAATTTTCATCCTAAACACAGTATTTATAGAGAGTCCCTTGCCAGACTGGCCGTGTTTACTGAAAAATCACGTTCCCACCTGTTTTCTAACTGCACCTGTGAAATCCACAAGCCCACCCCTGGCCCGCTTGTCTTGATTCAGTCAATGATCAATGTAAGGTCTACCCCTTTACTGATGCCCCCGCTCTGGCCTCCTCCTCCCCCCCTTCTTTTTCTTTTATTTCATGTAGGAAGAAGGAAACACGGTTATTGGGTAAGGCCGCGAAGTAGCATTGCGCTACCACATCCTGCATTAAATTCCAAAGTTAAAATAATTCATGCAGATGGCAAGGTCATCAGTGCTCTGGCAGTTTATTTTAGAGGCACCGTTCTCTGTAATTCAGATTTGGGGCTAAATGTCAACTCTAATAAGGTAGAAAATTCTTGCAGTAGAAAGTGTGTGTGTGTGTGTGTTTCTAACTGCCAACACTGCGGGCTCACTGTGCATTGTTTTATTTAGAGATCATTTTTATTTTGTTTCCTGTATAATGAATAGACTCAGTTCCAAGCTCAAAAGCAAATGCATATGGAGACAGGAAAAAGGAGGTGAGGGGGTGAAGCAATTTGAAACATGACAGGATCACTCTGGGCAAAAATGAGTAATTAAATTTCAGATTTGTCATCTAACCAAACTGGTCATATGGGCGGCACTAAGGGAAGTGTGGCTATGGCATATCAATGATGGATTAAATGAAACATTACCTTGTACTATTATTATTTTTTGTTTTTTAAATCATTTTATTGGGGGTTCATTCAACTCTTATCACAATCTAAGCATACACCCATTGTGTCAAGCACACTTGTACATTTGTTTCCATTATCATTTTTAAAACATTTTCTTACTACTTGAGCCCTTGGTATTAGCTCCTCGTTTCCCCCTTTCCTCTCCCTCCTTCCCTCCCTCCCTCCCTCCACCTATCCCTCATGAACCCTTGATAATTTATAAATTATTATTATTTTTCTATGTCTTGCACTGTCCAATGTCTCCCTTTACCTCCTTATCTGTTGTCCATAGTGTCGTTTTATGACACTTCGCTTTCTGGTTCATTGCAGATATTTAATTTTTAAATGTTTGTGTTTGTACAAATTACAACTTTGTGGCAATTCTATATCAAGCAAGCTTATTTGATATCGTTTTCCAGCACCATATACTTTCTCTGTGTCTACAGAGACATTTGTCACAACGTTTCAAACTTTTGCATGCTTCTATAGGACTGGAAGAAGGAACAGGCTTCCACTTCAGAGGAATTAGCCACTGTCAGCCTTCTGGACAGCAGCAGAGCATGGTCAGGAACAGAAAAGCTCCCAGGTAGCTTCAGAACACTGTCAAAGAGAATGCCATACAATGAACCCCTTGGTTTGGAAGACACTCAAAATATGACTGTGGGAAATCTGCCTCCTCGAAGAAGACTAAGCTAAATTGATGTTGATGGAGTGAAGCTTTCAGGAGTAAAGCCTTTTGAGACCTTTATTTACTGACAGGGCATGACTCAAAATGAAAAAGAGTGGCTGCAAACACCTATTAATGATTGGAATATGAAATATAGGAAAATTGGAAGCTGATGAAAATTAAATGTAATGCATGAAGACCTATAGTCTGGGCACTGGTTAGCTGGAATGGACTGGTATTGGCCATTTAGAACCAGAAAATCATGTTTCACTATGCTGGGAGTGACAGATTCAAATGGAAGAGCATTGCATTAATTATCAAAAGGACATTTCAAAATATTTCCTGACATACGATGCTGTCTATAACATCTATCTACATACAAGAAAATCCAGCCAATATAACAATTATTCAAATTTATATACCAACCACCATAGTGGGGAGGAAGTTAAAAAATTCAACTATCATCTTCAGTCCGAAATTGGTCAAATATACCATCCAGAAACACAGATAGTTATTAGGAGTTGAAATGTAAAAGTAGGAAAGCAAGAGGAAGGAACAATAGTTAGAAAATATAGCCTTGGTGATTGAAATAAAGGTGGAGCTATCATCTAAAAGTGTGCAATATCAACAACTTCTTCATCACAAATACCTTTTGTCAACAATACAAAAGGAGATGCTATATGTGGATCTTTGAAGATGGAATACATAGAAATCAAATTGACTACCTCTGTGGACAGAGACAATGGAGAATTCGCTATTAACAGTTAAAACCAGGCCAGCCCTGTGGAGCAGACCATCAGTTGCTTATCTATAAGTTCAGGATGAAGCTGAAGAAAATGAAAACAAGTCCATTGGTCAAAATATGACTGGAGACATCTCAAGAACAGATTTGTGACATGGGACTCTAATGACAGAAGACCTGATGAGCTGTTGGATGACATCAAGAATATCACACATGAAGAAAGAAAAAGGTCATTATAAAGACAGGAAAGAAAGAAAAGATCAAAGCGCATGTCAGAAGATACTCTGAAAATTGCTCTTACTCATAGAGAAACTTGCTAAAGCAAATGGATGAAATAATGATGTTAAAAAGCCAAACAGAAAACTTCAAACTTCAGCTTGAGAAGACAAAGCCAAATGTAATGAACAGTGGAACCTGATTATCAAAAGATACAACGTCTGGGGTCTTACTGGCTTAAAGGTAAACAAGTGGCCATCTAGCTGAGAAGTAACAAAGTCCACATATAAAAAGCACACCAGTCTGTGTGATCTTGAGGTTTCGATGGGATCAGGAATCAGGTATCAAAGACTCAGAACAAAAAATTGTATCAATGTGAAGCAGGAGGGGAGACACAAAGAGGAAACTCAAAGTCCATCTGTAGACACTTGGACAGCCCTTTACAGAAGAGTCACAAGGAAGAGATGAGCCAGTCAGGGTGCAATATAGCACTGATGAAGCATAAAACTTTCCTCTAGTTCTTTAATGCTTCTTCCCTTTCACTATCATGACCGTAATTCTACCTTACCACTCTGACTAGACCAGACACTATCTGTACACTGGTACAGATAAGAGCTGGAAACACAAGCAATCCAGTACAGATAACCCCCTCAGGACCAATAATGAGAGTAGTGATACCAGGAGGGGAAAGGCAAGGGAGGGGAAGGGGAACCTAGCAAAATGATTAACATATAACCTTCCTAGGAGGATGGACAATAGAAAAGTGGATGAATGGAGATAGTGGTGTAAGACAGGCCAGGCGTGGGTGGGTTATAAATTATCAAGCGGTCATGAGGTAGGGAGGGTGGGGAAGGGGGAAATAAGAAGTTGATATCAAGGGTTCAAGTAGAAAGAAAATATTTTGAAAATGATGATGGCAACATGTGCAAATGTGCTGGATACAATGTATGTATGTATGTATGTATGGTGATAAGATCTGCAATAGCTCCCAATAAAATGAGTCTTTTTTTAAAAAAGAAACATGAAAAGATCTAGAGTTAGAAAACCCAACAGAAGAACTTGCTCAGCATACCTTAAACTCAACGAACTTAAGAACAAATTCAAGCCTCAAGTTGCAGTATTGAAAGATGCTGTGAGCAAGAGGCAATGCACTGAGTCAATCTTCTGGACAAGACTTCTTTCAAGTATTGTAAAGCAAGGCAATTCCTTTGAGGACTAAGGAGTGTCAGATCCAAGCCATGGTATTCTCTTGGCTCATATCCCTGTGAAAGTTGGATAATGAACGGGGAAGACCAAAGAAGATTTGGTGCATTTGAACTACGGGGATGGTGAAGAATACTCTAGGTACCATGCATGCCAAAAGAACTAACAAATCTATCTTGGAAGAAGGACAGCCAGTATGTTTCTTAGAGGCAAGGATGGTAATACTTCATGTCCTGTGCTTTGGATATGTTCTTGGGAGAGGCCAGTCCCTGAAGAATGAATGCCCTTGTGCTTGGTACAGGAGAGGGGCAGCCAAAAAAGAGGAAGACCCTCAACAGGAGGGATTGACACCGTGGCTACAATAATGGCCTCAAAAATAGAACAATTGTGAGAATGAAGCAAGACTGATAATTAAAACTGACTTGAGGGCATCTACCAACAACAACACCACCACCAACAACAACAACATAGCACACTTAGTAGATAGACTACAAAACTCAAACCAAGCTTACGGCCATTGAGTCAATTCTAAATCCTGGTGACCCTACAAGTCAGGAGAGCATTCCTCCAACCATAAAGAGACTTTACGTCTTTATGTAACCCTTTATAGCAGTAGAAAGCCTTCACTTTCTCCCAGGGAGAGGCTGGAGATTTTGAACCGCTGACCTAGTATTTAGCAGCCCAGCTCATATAGGATAATGCAAAGATAATGCTTCATATGTTTGAAGAGACTAAAAAAAATCCATGTGACTTTCTTTATAAAAGTATTTGCTTTATTTCACTGGTATTGAACTGACTACCTAATATCTCCTCGGGGAGCCTACACGCCACCAATAATCAGTGATCCACATTCCTCTTCTGCAATATGGATGAGTAGCACACACACAGTGCGGAACCAAAAGAAAGCATCCCCTAAAGAGACTCTTCCCCAGGAGTCTATTTTTAGGTAAAGTACCCAAACAGAGAAAATGATATCTGTCCTTTTAGAAACGAGATTGTATTTATCCTTATGGGTTAGGAGTGAGTGACCAAAAAAGCAGAAAGTGCTTTTGAGGTTTGGGGACATTTTATTTTTAGGTTTGGGTGCTGGTTACATGGTACATTTTGTTGATTTTGTGAAAATCCTTTGAGCTGTTCATTTAAATGTCTTTTTCCTTACACTTTAGTAAAAATCCAAAAAACTTAATTGGATGGATATCTAAAAAACACATTACTGTGAATTAGACAAAGATTTACAGAGCGGATCATAGTTTTGCAATCAATAATTCATACACATTCTGATTCAATGCATCCATCAAAAGCCCCTCAAAGTATCATCACTTATCCCACTTCCTCCCTGCACTAACTACAAGGTTGGCTCTTCACGACCACTGGCTTCTCCAGGGAAAAAGATGAGGCTAAGTTCTTCTTAGAAATTTCCAGCCACAAAGCCCCAATATAGAGTTGGAATAGACTCAATGGTAAGGGGTAGTGGTGGTGGGTGAGTTCAAAAAAGACTTAGCAAATTATAATTTATATGCACTGCATTTAATTTAGACTGTGTGTCTACCCATGCACTTATTTGAATTTGGTGAAGCATTAAGGGGAAATGTTAGGAAAACTTCTTTAACACAGTCAAATACTTGAGGGAATGAGTTATGGGGTTTGGGAACTCCAGATCACAGTCTCAGGGAATAACAAGATCAATCTGAATGATGCAGGTTATGGATGCAATGTGTTCTAAGGTCTACTTTGAAGGTCAAAGAAAAGGGTCTTAAAAGTAGCCATCTGTGGTGCAATTCTTGGTCTCTTTCCATTTGGAAAAAAATGAAAAAAATCAAAGACACATGGAAACGATTAGTCTAATAGACCATGCAAGCATCAGCGTCCCTTGGCCTGATATCAGAGAATGAGATGGTACTTCCAAGTAAAAAACCAAACTCTCTGTCATTGAGTTGATGCAGACTCATTGTGGCCCTCTAGGACAGGGTAGAAATGTCTTGTGTGTTTCTGAGTCTGTTTAGGAATAGAAAGTTAGTTTTTCTCCAGAGGAGCAACTGGCGGTTTTAAACTTTGGACTTTGTGGATTCCAGTTCAACTCGTAACCAGTACATTGCCAGAGCTACTAGGTAGTACTTAGCTACCACTAATAACTGCTCTGAAGGAGTCATTTAAAAGGTGTGGCAGTCATGTGCTTATGTTAATTTTATGATTGAAATGTAGGGGTGGAGTCTAGCCTGTTAATCTGGAGATAGCCATTGAGTAGCCAGTGAGACCTCTATGTGGGCATGGCTTTCTCCTGATATGTCTGGGAAATCTCATGCTATTTCCCTCTTGAAGAAGAGAAGCTATCTCCCAGGTTGTTGGGAGTTAGTTTCAGAGATGATTAATCACGGACAAGACAAGATGGTAGCATCTGAGAAGCTGAAGGAGCCGGAGCAGAAGCCACATGGCTTTTCCCTGATGGAGCCAGACCTCTGAAGCTGGTGAGGCCATGTGGAGACCCCTGCCAGTGCTGAGTTGCTTCTGCCACCACTGGATGCTGTTGATGAACCCTGAGCCCAGTCTTTCGGAGTACTCAGAGAAGCCATGGGGAGACCCCTGCCAGCACCGAGATCCTGCACCCACTGACCTGTGACTTCGTGAGTCAGAAGGAGACATTATAGAGTGGTATCGGGCATATGGACTAATATCGGACTTGTGACTTTGAACCAGACTGAGTTGGGATGCTTTCTCAGTGCTCTATTCCTTTTGTATGTAAACCCTTTCCTTATATCCATATGTGTGTCTATGAAATTTATTCCTCTAGTCTACCCGGACTAACACAGAAGGTCCAAGATACAGTGAAGAATGTGGAACAAAGCTCAACATAAAAAAAAAAAAAAAGGATCAGATTTGTTGGTCAGTTAGAGACTGGTGGACCCCAGAGAGTACGACTCATAGTCACACTACAAGCCTGGAAATGAACCCATCTGCAGAGCTCAATCTTTAGATAAACAATAGACAGGTCTATAGAGGGAATAAGAACTAGGGGGCATGAGTTAAAAACCATTTGAGATTAAAAGGGCAACTTTTGTCCAAATACAATGATCAAGAAGGTTAGGAAAGAAGGAAAAATTGACATGAGAAAAAGAGGAGGAAGTGAGATAAGGGATGCTACATTGAAAGAATTCCAATAAATAACACAAAAGGATTGCTGAATGGAAAATGGATTTGTTCTGTAAACCTTTGCCCCATTTACAATAAAAAGATTTCCAAAATAAAGGTGCTAAGTTTCCATCTTGTTAAGGGGGGGTGGTAGCAATAGGTGATTAAGATGTCTTATTGTGCAAAATAGTTTGCGTCTTGATACATATATACACACACACATATATACATATATGTGTACATATATAAAGATGAGTCTGTATAGAATAAAGTGACCAGACGTCCCGCTTTTTAACAATTCAATAATATCCCGCGGTGTTTTAAAATTAAAATAAATATATTACAATACTGCTTTTGCATTCTATGAAAATTTTAGTTTCTCCATATAGACCAAATTTTTAATCAAGAAAAAGCCCCCACCCCCTCCCCCCTCGGTCAATGGTGTCTCAATTAAAATTGGGTCACTTTAGTATAGAATCTTAGTGTAATGATCACTAATATAGTATGTACTTATAAATTGATGATGGGAAGAAAGAGATGAATAGCAGGATGGTGAAATCAGAAAGAACAAAACCAAACAAAAATAACAACAAAACTGGAAACCACAAATCAAAAATTTGAGGGGAGAAGGTGGATTGAAAGGATTTAAATGCATTCTTATCTGGACAGAGCCTTCTGATTGCCTTTTCCATTTCCATCTTTATTGGTCACATGCTCACAACAGGCTGTGATTATCTATACAAAACACAAACCTTCTCTCCATACAGCTCCTTCTTTGTATCTGAGTCATCCACAGAGTCAACTACAAGCAAGTCCCTTCCTGCGTTATTTTCTACAACTCTCCTTCTCCATCTTGAATGTTAATGAGTTTCTCCCCCACTGTCTCCTGGTAGTGCAGTAGTTAAGTGAATGGCTTAATTTATCTACCAGCTGCTCTGTGGGTGTGGTAGTTACATAATCTGTTGTCAATTTGAGAGGATTAAGAAGGTGTGGAGTCAAGTCTGTCAATCAGGTCTTAGCTTGATGACCTCATGTGGAGGCCCTAAGCAGATAAATAACTTTCTGGAGACAGGACACAGAAATACTCCCTTGAGATGTTTATGACAAAAAGCCACATGAAACTACCCTGATACAGCCAGAACCCTGGGAGTTGGAGAAGTCACCTAGAGACCCCTGCCAGTGTGAGATGTTAACCACACCCAGTGTGGCGGTCATGTGCTTATGTTAATTTCATGATTGAGTCTAGCCTGTTGATCTGGAGATAGTCATTGAGTAGCCAATGAGGCCTCCATGTGGACATGGCTTTCTCCTGAGACTTCTGGGAAATCTTGTGATATTTACCTCAGGGAGATGAGAAGCTATCTCCCCAGTTGTTGGGGGTTAGTTTCAGAGATAACGAACTATGGATAAGACAAGATGGCAGCGTCTGAGGAGCTGGAGGAACCGGAGGAGAAGCCACATGGCCCTACCCTGATGGAATCAGACCTCTGAAGCTGGCAAAGCCACGTGGAGACCCCTGCGAGTGCTGAGTTGCTTCTACCACCACTGGATGCTGTTGATGGACCCTGAGCCCTGGAGGTGAGGAGCCATGAGAGACCCCTGCCAGCACTGGGACTCTGCACCCACTGACCTGTGACTTTGTGAGTTGGACAGAGACTTTATAGACTGGTATCAGGCATATAGGCTAATATAGGACTTATGACTTTGAACTGGACTGGGCTGGGATGCTTTCTCAATGTCTCATTCCTCTTGTATATAAACCTTTTTCTTATGTTCATATGCGTGTCTATAAATTTGTTTCTCTAGTCTACCCAGACTAACACACCTGGATCCACAAATATCCTGAATATTTTTGGTTTGCTTACATTGCCACTGGATCCACAAAACTTTCCACCCACTGGCCTGGGTTCTTTCAACATTTTGCATCATTGTATGTGTTTCATGAATCTTAAGAAGAATTTATAGAATGGGATCAGAGGTATGGGCTAATACCAGAAGTATAGAGTTGATCTGAATTGGCCTGTGGTGTTTTACTCAATATTCAATTGGTCTTGAATACAAAGTTCATATATATATATATATATATATATATTTATATACAAATTTATATAATATATTTATATATACAAATATATATTCATTTATATATGTATATAAATTTGTTCCTCTAGTCTACCCAGACTAACATAGTGGGAAAAAATAATCTGTTTCTATACAATCAAGGCCTTGGGAACTCTATGAGGAAATAGTCCTTAAAAGTCATAGTTTGTCACATTCTATTCAGTGGCAATGGATTTGGTTTGTTCTTTTCTTCCTTTAAACCTTCTTCTTTCTGGGAATTGTCAACCTCCTATATCCACATGGTTACTACAAAAGCTATAGGGTTAATGTAACCTCTAGCTATTAGTTCTATGGTAGATATTTGACCCAACTGGGATCAATGACAAATTCTTCTCTAGATTATTTTTTCCTGTCTGATCGGTCCCCAAACTGAACACTGGATTGAAATGGGCTGCTCACTATTCTTCTCTGGCATCTTTAGGAAGTGCACTGAAGAAGAAGTAAGTCTTAAAATAGTAATTTATAAATTATCAAAGGTTCATGAGGAAGGGAGAAGGGGGGGGGATGAGCTGATACCGAGGGCTCATTCAGAAAGAAAATGTTTTGAGAATGATGATGGCAACATATGTACAAATGTGCTTGACACATGGATGGATGGATGGATTGTAATAAAAGCTGTACGAGTCCCTGATAAAAGGATTTTTTTTAAAAAAATTGAAGCTAAAGCATTCAAAAGTTAAGAATTCTTAAGCTGTGTTTCTTGTTATCTAAGGCAGGGACTAAGATTGGTAGGATAATGAGGTTTGTAGTGAGGAAAAGGGACAAAAGAGACAGAGGAAGAGAGAGAGAAAAGAGACATGTGGCAGATGAAGCAGAGCTGAAAGCTAGTAGGTTCTAAAAAAGTCCACATTCTTAGTTTGATTTATTCCTGAGGCTCTGAAACTTCTTTGGATTCTACAAGTTAGTCCAAGATCTTTAGTGGATATCTCTGTCACTTTGAACCAAGCCCACGTCCCCATGTAGAGGGTCCTAAAAGTGTAAAACTGTCCTTATTTGTAGCATTTTTCAATTTCGTAGTGTAAATGCGCTTATTATGGGCAATGGTAAGCTACTTTTAACAACCTGGGTAGTGAAATTTCTGAATATTTTAAAATGATGTCTAACAAAGGAACTGACTCTGGGATGACGCTAGCTGCTATTGTCAGGTGTGCTTTAGTTGATTCTACCTCAGAGAAACTCTATGTGCAATAGGTCAAAATTCCTATTTGTTTCCCTTGTGGTGCCCTGATGCCTATCCATCACATCGAAGGTCTTCCTCTTTTTTAGTGAACCTGTACTTCTCCAGGGACTGGTGTCCCCTGATAATAGCTCCAAAGTTTGTGAGATCAAGTCCTGCCATCCTTAATTCTAAGGAGCACTCTGGATGTATTTTTGATGAAAACTTGTTTGTCTTCCTGGGAGGCCTTGGTGTATTGAATTCTCTTCACTGGCACCACAATTTAAAGGCATCAGTTCTACTTCAGACACCAGGCCACCACCTTCGTGCCTCACACCTTCATGTTTTTGCTCTTCTTGTAATTCCCTTTCTATCATTGGACCTAACTACCTTTTCAAAGCTCATTTATTATCCTAGATCTCTGGTTACTGGTTGTCACCTGCTGTCATCACGTTAACTCATGGTGACTCTATACAGAATGCAACAAACCATGACCTGGTCCTTTATCATACCCATGATTTCTTGCAAACGGGATGGTCGGGATGTGTAGAGCTTCCGTGGACTGATACCCCAAAACAGATCCATTGCTAAACCATTTTTTCTCCTCTGTCCAGGTCTGGAAACTCTGTCAAAATCTTTCCAGCATCATAGCAATATGTAAGCATCCACCTGATCACTGGACTCAGTACAATAAGCACAAGTAGATATGAAAACTATGCATCCCTCCAGTCTCTAAGATAATGTCATCATCATCTCTGCATTCACAAAGACAGCTCATCTATATGTGTGACCTATTGGTCAGAACCACAAAGGGTGTGAGATAGCTCTGGGTGTTATTTGGCAGTAGATACATGGCAAAGACGCTGTGGTCGGGACCTAAAAGGTGAAAGGCCTGCATGAGATCCTGGAGGGAAGCTGGGTCAAAGATGTATAGAAGCTCATGTAGGCTCAGCAACCAGATTATACTCCAGTTCAAGACAGTCCTGCTGAGATTGATAAGGTCTCTGATCATCAACTAGAATTTGATTCATCCTCATGGAAACTGGCCATTATGACAATAAGAATAACATTAAAACTTCTAAGGGTAAATAAACTCCAATAGTCAATGTTTAGTCTTTATGGCTAGATATGTAATATTGATGCATTTCCAAACCCATCTGCCTTCAAGGGCTTTCTCAAACTCCATATCATTGGTGAAGTCATTCCAGGATCTCTATCATGGCTCTACTTTCTAACATCTTAATATGTGTTAATTATACCATTCACTTGCTAGTCTATCATTAACTGGCTATTACTATTTAGATAATTCAACTTGAATTCTTAATATTGCTTGCATATTGATGCGGCATATGTTAAAAATGGGAATTGTGGTGGCATCTTTCTCTCATCTGTATTCTTTGGTGCGTCTTCTCATGCTTTTAAATCAGGTTTTCTCCTGTAACGCTCACCTGGGATTGTGCTCAAGAGCATCTGCTTTATGCAGGGTGGACAGCTGAGGGCTTCACAGTGAAGAATAGGAACAAAACATTTGCACAGGCTCAGCCATGCTTCAGTGTGGCTAAAGGTTCTGAAAAGAGATGAGATCTTTCTTCCTGTCCAGGCTGATTGTTACATGAGACCCCTAAACTCTGCTCAATGCCTGGTCAGGTGGAATAACTCTACTTGAGAACACAATTCCCTATAGGCTCCTGAGAGATGCTGACTTCTGATAATGTGGTTTACAACCATGGCTCTTGTTCTAAGGAACATTTTAGTAGGAGTTAATCCAGTTGACTACCGAAACAAATTCATAGATACTCATGTGTATAAGAAACAGCTTTTGGGGCTGAGCCCCGGTGGCGTAAGTGGTTGAGGGTGGGACTGGAGCCCGCAGGCTTGGTGGTTCAAATCCAACGGTGGCTCTCAGGAGCGGCACTGGGTGGTGCCCATGACCACCAGAGGCAGTGATGCCCACAAAAAAAAAAAGAAAAAGAAAGAGCTTTGTATATAAGAGCTATCAAATATTGAGAAACAACCCAGCCCAGTCTGGATCAAATCCATAAGTCCAATATTAGATCATTTGTCTGATACCAACTTATAAATTTCTCTTCAGATGAAACTCACAAATGCAGGAAGATCACAGGTCAATGGGTAGGAAATCTTGTGGATCCAGTGAACATCTCAGGGCCTACCAGGGTTTCTACATGGTTCCTTCAGCCCCAGACAGGGCTCTAACAAAGCTCCATATGTCTTGTCGGTAAGAATGTCTCACAGGAATGAGCTTGTATTCCGCCTCTAGAGAGCTATTTATCTCCTCAGTACTGTCAAATGAGGTCATCATGTTGCAACCTGATTGACAGGCTAAACTCCAATCCTTCACTCTGAAATTTCAAATTGACAGCAAATTATGTAACTACCACAGATGACCCCTTGTCAGTTTTACACTTTCACACAACTTTTTAGCCATATTCAATTTTCAAACAAACTAATAAAATTACATCTTTCCTAAGAGGGTAAAATTAAAATGCATTCAATATGTGCCACCCTCATTTAAATATAACATTCTATAAGTGAACAATACAAAAAATCCTATACTTATGTGAACACCTACAACATAATCCTATGAACATTTTTCTATTCTCCCACCTATGAAAGTTTATATGCCCGTCACTTCATGCCTTTATCACCCAATTTAGATATCCAATTTCTATACTGCCCACTTATAGCAGCTCAGTGCTCTGAGGAAACATTCTTTGATGTGAATAATCTTCATTCCAGTTGGAATCTCCTGAAGTCCGCATCCATAAGCAAAGTCAAAAAAGGACAGGCCATCCATAAAGCCAGTAGCAATATGCTGCAGAAAAATCTTCTCTTCATTTGGTTGGGTTCTGGTCAATTCAATGTGAACTGCCTCACTTAGCCCCACCAGGGTGACCGTTGGTCACCTTGCCTTTAGACCAGTGGTTCTCAATTTTTCTAATGTTGCAACCCTTTAATGCAGTTCCTCACATGGTGGCACCCCAACCATAAAATTATTTTCATAGCTACTTCATAACTGTAATCTTGCCACTGTTATGAATCAGGTGACCCCTGTGAAATGGTCATTCGACCCCCCAAAAGGTCACGACCCACAGTGCTTTAGACCATGGCCCCATCACAAATTTTCAATAACCCTCACCCCCATGTGCTAGGTCATGAACTTCAGACCAGTCAGTTCTCTCTCATCTTCTCCTCTTGTTTTTTTTATAAGCAGGTCCATGGCCAGACCCAACCCATCTCTTTATTGCTACATTTCTCTCACTTCCACTCAAGAAGTGGGTCCAGATGGTCCCCAACAAGCTTTTCAGCTTGTCCACAGGTTCCCTTTAACAGTTCAGTCCTTGAGTAAAGAGTTCCTGATTTTGTCCAGCTTCGGACAAAAATCACTAGTTCAAAATTGAAAAAGCCAGAGTTCTTTTTTCTTTAATCTGTCAACAGCACCCTAGGCAAGTCTCTTAGAATGCAAATGTCCTGAGTACTACAAAACACTGGGTGGGGGTATCTTTGCAGAGTCTTCTTTGTAGACATACCCTAACCCCATTTAAAGATAAAAAATTTTTGTTTGTTTGTTTTGGGCATCACTGCCCTCTGGTGGTGGGAGTAGGAGGCCCAGTCTTTGCTCCTGTGGAGCCGCTGCTGGAATTGAACCTCTATCCCAGTGGGCTACAGTCCTGAGCACAACCACTATACCACCGGGGCTCAGCTCTAAAGATCAAATTTTAATGACCCAAGGCAAATGGGCTTACAAACTCTACTTTCATACTTTCCAATAATAGTTTCTATCAATCATTCTATCAATAACAATAAACAAAAAAATTCAGTATAAACAAAGTAGAATTGGAACTAAACTCAATTCTTGAAAGTCAAGTTCAATCCTTATTTAACTTATCATAATCCTTACATAAACTGTTCTATTAATGTAAAACATGGGATTAGACCTCTGGCAGCATCAAGCCAGAGCCAGGCTTTCTGTCAGTCATTTTCACCGAGCAGCTCTGAGAAATTCAAGGAGTGATTTTTTCTGCTGGAGCATGAGCTTCACCTTTATCACAATCATTTTCCCCATTCCAGGATGAACCAACGATAACAGCAAACAAAATAATCAAAACTTTAATTTCCCTTCTTTCTAGAAAACAACTCAGTAAACTAAACTATAAGGACATATCTGCTCTCTGGCGAGGCAAAGAAGAACTGCTGTGAGGCAGAGGTCGAACAGGCATCTATTCTTGGTATTCATGATTTGTTTCTCTAGTATCCGTCTCCCATCTCTCACAGGGAGAGAGCATGTGTCCCGCCTCCCATGAGATATTCGTCTTCTTAGCACCTCCAAATGAGATCATCAGGCTTCAATCGATTGACAGGCTAAATTGCACCCCTTCTCTTTTTTCCCCCCTGCAAACAAGTTTTATTTAAATAAGAGTTTAAATACATTACATAACATTAAAACTGAAGGAGGGGTAGGAAACCACTGATTACTACACATGGCACTGGGTAGATGTTGCTGTTAATTTTAGGCACTACCACTAGCTACATAAGTTTGAAATGTGTTCATTTGTCAAAAGTTTAACTGATATAAGATTGGCTTCACATGCTAGTGATATTTGGACACTCCTTCGCTAGGGGATGTCTGGTCAAAAAGAACCAAGACCTTGGTGGCAAAGCCTGAATCTATATCACCTTACCAGAGGGAAGAGGCTGATCTCCTAAGGTCCACCCCCTTGTCAGGTTGGTCACTACACCAGGGGATCTTTCTCCTGCTAACAAAGCCTCTCTCTAGTGGCACAGCTGCCTTGTCCTTTCCTCTTCACTGGGGACTGTCCAGGAGGTGGGTGCCATTCTCTTAGGGCAGGGGAGTTTCTGGCCAGACAGAGCCATCTGAGAACTTGGAGTTCCAAGCTTGACTGAAACATGATGCGACTGTTCTGTTTCAGACAGGGCACTGCCAGGCGCCTACTACTTGACCTCTGTTTCAATGACGGTCTTCAAGATGAGACAGCATGGCTCTTTTCAGTTTATTACATGAAGGAGTTACACTAGTCCAAGTGAAAAGTGAACCCCAAATGTTTACATCAGACATGCTGTGAGGTTTTAAACTTGTGACAAAGGACAGAGGGAATTTTTCTACTCATTGCAAAGAAATCCTGACTTAAGCTTCCATGAACCACAAACACTTAAAACCCATGAACCTTCAGCTGGTCATTCTTAGCCAGTCCAGTCTCTACAAGGAACTGGCCTATGTTCTTACACTGGTCACCTGGTATCCGAATCACTACTCCATATTCTGGATGCTCAATCACAGGACCATTGAAAGTTATTTTCTTCTTAAACGCCTTCACTCGTTTCTTTTTGTCTTAATCATTAGCAATCCCTTGGACAGTGGTCAGGGTCTTCCTGCCTTGGGCTGTTGAATTCTTATATGGATACAATCCTCAGTCCCCGCAGGCAGCAGGCCATCACCCTCACTTGCATCAGCAAAGGGGTCAAAAGAGTGGAGATTCCAGATAGCAGCCAAAGGATATGATTTCTTTTCTTGAGTAGAAATGGCCTGTGGAAGTGGCGGTGGGAGAAGGCAGGCAGGGGGCACAGAGAGTCAGGAAGCAAAGAGACTCCAGGGGGAGGCTGCCGAGTCCTCAGAGGCAGCTCAGTGACGAGGTCCCTTCATTCTGAAGTTTCAATTTGACAACAGATTACGTAACCACCACACAGGGTCTTAAGAACAGAGTGAGAGTGAGTGACTGCATCAGTGATATATTTTGAAAACATTTGCCTGGTTGACAGCAAGGGAGCTTTCCAAAATGAAGGAGAGGATATGGATTTATGCTGACAATAAGGGACACCGTTGCAGGTGATCTGTTCGAAGTACTAATCTATGAGTTTTATTTACTTTATTGCCTTGTTTCTAATAGCAGTGCGTGACAGTTGGGGGGACCAGCATTTTCTGCCCACACACATAGCTAAGAGTCAGGAGATGATGTCTGTCTCGATTATATCACGGAGCCTCCAACTCACACAGGGAGCTTCTATTTGCACTTGGGCCACTGAAATGAACTCGAAACAGTAATCGTGCCCCATCACAATGGGATTTCCCAGAGAGAATGATGCCCCTCTCACTAGCATGTGAAGTTCACGGGTGTGAAGTTCAATGAGCCATGGGCCTTAATTATCATTAATCATGTAGAAGTGCCCTTGCTACTCTGCCGCTAAATGTTCTGGACACACTTTCAGCATCATTGTGGTTCAGTGCCGTGGAATTGAATATTGAGTCATAATAGCCTCATGTGACAGAGTAGAACTGCCCTATAGAATTATCTAGGTTATAATCTTTTTTTCAAGATATTTTTCATATTTTATTTTAAAAATTCAGAATGGATCCATAAAGAACAATCAAGGATGAAGGTGACGTCAGTGCTTGTCACAGTAGAAAGCTGATTATTGCCTGGCTTTAAAAGCTGTGCCTAACGTGAGTGACTGGCCTAGTTTCCCACTGCTAAAGCTCTTCACCCTACCTACCAAGGTTGAAGGACTTCAGGTACACACAGGCCAATATAGTAGTCCTTGACTCAGTAGAAGATTGCTTCTCCTTTGGGCTCAATCCAGGTATATGACTGCCTGCTTTCACCACTTGAAATGATGGCCAGGTCAGCACAAAACATTCTTTAGTCTCTATAATGATCACCATATTGTCCTACTCTTTTACACATGGCTGAAAAAGCCGAGGCAAGGGATAGAACATTGGGCATTGTGTACCACTGGACTTCATCACTCATTAAATGATCTTTAGCTAGTGAACACAAGATGCACATAGAGGGCAATTATAAGCATAATATTGCAAAACCACAGTAAGACTTAAGTTTGACCATTTCCGGTCAGGAAGTCCCTTCACTCTAAAGTGTCATGAGTTTTCTTTTCGGCTCCAAAAGGTTCCTATGATCACTGCTTCTCCTTTTTGGTTTACCTTTTGTTCCCTACTGCCAGAATTTTCAGAATCTTCTTAGATACCATCATTTCATATCCATTTCAAAGATGCCTACTGAAGAGAGGATGTGGCCTGTCTTCTGTTGTCTTCCATTTAACGCTTTTCAATCCAGGAGTGCCCTCATTTTGGAAATCTCTTCTATTAGCTTATTGCACTCATCAGTAGGCAATTGGTCCTTGAATTCTTCCATCTTGGTTTCTGTATTACGAATGATTCTTTCCACTATATTAACTGGGTCTACTCATTCCTTCTCTGGCCAGTCTTCCTCAAGATATTTGCCACATTTTTAACCATATCTTGAATATCATTTTTGCTCAACCCACCAGGACATTGGATCGAGATCCGTTGCTCATGGCCCGTTCCCTTACTTTTGGCAGAAACATATTCAATCCCATTGGCCTCGGAGTCAAATATAACTTCAATCTGAGAGATTCCATGAGGTGCTGAAGAATTCCAAGCAAAGTGAACTGTCCCAGCAGTTTGTTATCACCAGCATCCCTGGCACACTTCAGTCTCCATCTGAATCTGTCCATCAGCAGCTGTATAAAAATCCCGACTCTTTTTTTATTGGAATAGCAGTGTTCCTATTAATAAGTGTGATAAAAACCCATCCCAGAGACAGGGCGTGACCTCCAGGAACAGTGCAACTGTGACATCACCAGCCAATGCTTCTTCCTAAATAGCAGGGCCAGTAGC
Source organism: Nesogale talazaci (assembly GCA_004026705.1). NCBI lineage: Eukaryota > Metazoa > Chordata > Mammalia > Afrosoricida > Tenrecidae > Nesogale > Nesogale talazaci. Next base: position 17,803 of record PVJH01009954.1, read on the forward strand.
CAGAGCTTCGTGGGGATTGACAGCTTTACTTTACACTTGGCCCAAAAGATCCTGCACAGTTTGTTGAATCTTGGGCAGCCTACTCATGCCACCAACAAGAATCGCTTCACCAATGTCACTCTTCCTGACTTCTGCTTCCTGCATAGCTTTGGGCATGGTATGATAGTTCTTTTGACTAGGTCAGCGATGGTCCCTCTCAAATTGATCCTGAGTCTGTTTCATATTCAAGTCCTGGATCCAGAAATATCTATTGTAAGATATGGGAAGTTGATGTCATCATGCACAGAGGAGGAAAGTTCACAGGTGGCCTTCTCAGCAGCTTCACATACCCTCTGAAGCTCCACGTTGTCTTCAGTCAAATACATCCCTGACTTGCTCTTGAATTTCTTTAGAGCTTGTTGTAGCAAGGTCTGGCCAAAGTCTTCTCTATTTCTAATAAAGGATCTCTATTGGTGGATTTTACCTCAAACACTGCTCTGTGAATTTCTAAAAATTCCAAAATAAAAATATCCAAGGTGCCACCACCTAAATCATGTACATTAATGATGTTATCTTCTGACTTGTCTAGAGTATTAGCCAGAGCAGCAGCTGTGGGTTCATTCCTCATCTGAACTACATTTAATCCAGCTCTCTGGCCAGCATTCTGATTGACCTGTCTCTGAGAGCCGTTGAAGTAAGCTGTGACTGTGACCATAGCAATTTTTATTGCAAGCCCTGAGTAATTTTCTGCAGTCTCCTTCTTCTCTACCAACACTAGTGCTCTGATCTGATTTGGAGAATAGAGTTTTTCCATGAGCTTCACCTGAGAATCAGGATTGAAAGCAGGGACATTTTTGAAAGAAACATTTTAAATGTCTTTCTGCTTTTCAGTGCTGTCATATCAGCAACCAATGAGATGTTTGGTGGCACAGAATGTGTTGTTTGTGTTGGTAAGTACTTGGCTGGCATGCCAATAAGTCCCTCACCATCTGCTGTAAAGGTCACAATTGGAGGTGTGTTCTTTTTTTTGGGGGGGGGCATCACTGACCCCTGGTGGGAGTGGGAGGCCCAGCCTTGCTCCTGGAGAGCTGCTGCTGGATTTGAACAGCCAAGCCAGTTGGTTGCAGTCCCGCACTCAACCACTACGCCACCGGGACTCAGCCCATGGAGGTGTGTTCTCACACTTCCAGCATTCTCCAGCACTGTTGCTTGTTTACCTCCCTTAATGACCACACAGGAAGTGGTAGCACCTAAATCAATACCAACAATTCCAACACATAGTCCTGCTCTGAAGCAATTCTAAAAGCTTCATGATTAAGTTCTTTGTAGCTATCCTCCTGGTGGGTGGGGCAGTGGGTGACCGAGGAGATGTGGTGGTTGTGGTACAGACTAGACAGCTAGGTGTAACCTGGTGGCCAGCCTGTGGGAGCACGGGGCAGTGGACAGGCACTTGAGCAGCCTGGAGCTGTGCACTGTGGTAGTCACTCTTTGGGGCTCCTCTGATCTTTGCAGGTCTGTGTCTGGTAGAGGCATGGAATGGGCTCAATCATTTGATCTTTCAGACCTCAGCCAAGTGCTCAACTGTTGTTTCACCGGGACTCCTTTTGAAAGGGCTGATTATCTTTGGCTCTGTATCTGTGGTGTGAATGTAAGCAACTGGGGCACCTCCTTTATCTTGTTTTGATGCTCATGCAGTCAGGGGACGTTTACCGAGGGCCGTCTATGTGCAGGCACAATGGTAGGCTGAGAGCGACTCAGTGTGGAGCAAAACAGCCAGAGTCCTAGTGTTTGTGGCTTTTTCATACAAATAAATGTTGCACGTTGATTTATTCCCTGTCTCCTCAAATGGATCGCCAGGCTCTGGAGTCAGGTGCATTTTATCTCTGCCCTGATGCCAAGCCCAGGGTTTGGACTAGTGGGTGCTGGGAAGGTTTTGGAATGACCTACTTAAATAAATTGTTTGTTTTTTACCAACTTCATTGACATACAGTTCCATCCCTTTCATAGGAAGGCATCACAACAATCAATTCCAGGACATTTCTTCTTCTTTGTATGCATTGCCAGTCTCCCCCATCACGTCCCTTTGAAGCAACTGATGCAGTTGTTGTCTCTCTGGGCTTACCAAATCCAGGTCTCACGTACAGAAAACCATACACAATCATACAAATAGCCCAACAACATTGACACGGAGAAAGACGTCCACTGACAATGAAGCAGAAAATATGAAAAACTGCAGAGGCTGTACTTTGAGGCAAGAGGGAGCGAGCCACGATAAGGTGTCACATGTTGATCTCCTTGCATTCGGCAGGAATCCACCTACAATGCACTCTGTCTGGTAAGATGACCTTGCCCATCTTGGGTCCATAGTTAGAAGGGATGCACGCAAGGGGGAATCTACATGGGGAACCCTGTGAATGGGCTCTGGCTCTAACTGTCCTTCACAGCCATTTGCAAACCTCCCGGTTTGGATTTTCTTCTTTACAATCCTCGGATCACACAGGCTGCTGTGCTTTTTCTGAATGGACCTATTTGATGCCTCAGCCACAGGGTTGCTTCTTTTAAGCCAAACCTTTAGGATCTCAGCTGTTGGTCTTTCTGACAGTCGGTCTCAGTCTGCTTTCTTCATCACACTTGGCCAAGCACCCATATCTTTCGTGATCACTTCACAGGGGTAGGTGCAAGGGCACTCACCCACGAAGGTGCTCCCGGCACCCCGCTGCCCGGGTATCAGCGCCTGGGTGCCGTTCTACTTCCCTATCAGGGCTTCCAGGCTGAAGAAGTCTCAGCGGCGGAGCTGTAGGCTCCTGGCCAACACAGACGGCTCCACAGAGACCATCTTTGAGATGCGGAACCTGAGAGGCCGTTGCCGCAGCAGGCAGTAGACTGCAGGAAGGAGCAGGCCTTGCATGGACCTAGCCACCAAATCATCTGGGAAGCCGTAACTGTGATTGGACCCTCTTTAGAAGGCAGGTCCTAGCAGCTCGGACTCTAGCAGCTATGACAAGTGTATCACTGAAAGAACTTGTCTGAAACCATCCGCTGATGACAGAGACACGTTTACATGTGTTTTGTTTGGAACACACATGTGGACATGTGAATTTGAGCCCCAACAACAATATATTTTGACTTACCCTCATGGACGAACGTACTAGTGTAATTGTACCAAAACATACAAAACTCACTGCCACTGAGTCAATGCCAATTCTTAACCTCCCTATAGGATGGGATAAAACTACCTCTGTGAGTGTCCAAGACTGTAACCTTTTATGGGAGTAGAAAACCCCATATTTTTCCTGAAGTTGCTATTAGCAACCAAAAACATCACCACCAAGTGTCCCAAAGCAAGCCGTTGGTAGGAATCTTAAACTCCAATGCTACTCACGAGATTCCAGCTTGAGAATGTTCTTCCAGCATGTCGTGCCTGCAAACAACCTTGAAGGCGGACTGAGGACAGTACACTCCGCTGGGGATGCACACACCTGCCCCCAGCATCCGTGAGAGAAAGGGTGGTCAGGACACCATTGAGGTATTTTCTTAGTCTTGACATCCAAATAAATAAATAATAATAATAATAATATGGAAAGAGCTGGTCTCTTGCCAACAGCTGGAGGTGAAAGCAATGAGTGAAAGCAAGGAGAGGAGCTGGTGAACATCATAATCTCGCCCTTGGGACGTCCTCTAAATGTACCAAGCAGATGGAGCTGCTCCTCAGAGTTCTCCACTCACCTCACTTGTTTGTCTGCGCCCCTCACCTGAGCGCGGGGACCTGGCACCATGTTTATGCCTTCCTGCGTCTGAGGCCATGAAGAATACAAGCTGCATGGATTTCACTCCAGCACTTGGTAATCCCATGTGGGTCAGGACAGAACTGTGTCCCATAGAGTTTTCAATGGCCGACTTCTCAGAAGGGGATCATACACCTTTCCACCCTGGTGACTCTCAGTGGACTAGAACCTCTAATCTTTTAGTGAGCAGCCAATCACATTAACCTTTGTACCACTCAGATGTCACGGTCGGAATTGAAGACAGCGCCGATGAAAGGTGTGCACACCAGGTCCATGTCGAAGCACAAAGACTGGGCCCTGCAAGTTTAAAAGGCCTGGTCCTATTTACACCAAAGAGCTCCTCCAGCCTCTAGCTCCAAGAGCATCAAAACAGAGCTGCTTTCTTTCGGTTCAGTTGGGCTGTTCATCTCAAGGCCAGCTGTTCAAAGCCACCAGCCACTTCGCAGGAGAAAGGGGGAACTTTGTCCTCCAGCAAGGAGTTATCCTTTCAGAAACCCACAGGGGTAGTCCTATAGGGTACCTCTGGGTTATGCCCCAAGTACGTGAGAGAGTCTCGCTATGCTTTCTTCAAAGGAGCATTCTGGCTGTACTTCTTCCAGGACAGATTTGTTTGTTCTTTTGGCAGTCCACAGCACTTTCAACGATTCTATAAGATCACATCGTGCACACCTGTAACAAGCAGCCCAATTTCTCGTAAACTTGAATTTTATCTGTTATTCAGTTCTAAGTATACCTATATATTTATTGCCTGCTGTATTTTACGTAATCCCCTGCTCGATGTTTCACCTTGCAATGTATCAAGTTTTCCGCTCTTAGGAAACTGAGTCAGCATTTCCTCTCAACATTGTAAGATCCCCATCTAGTGGGAGGAAGTGCTAACTGCAAGGTGAGAAGTACCTCTTTTCACCTGGGTTTTTTGGCCCTTGTTGGGAAAAGCGGGACAGATCGGGGAAAGTTGATTCAAGGTTTGAGTTTTTAATTCGGTCTGAAAGAAAATGACAGTAATATTGGCTGGATTTTTTTAGCTTGGAGGTACATCACACACGGAAGCTCTGAGTAAAGCCAAAAATGCAAAATTGACAATTTCGAATGAAGAAATGAATCGTTTGCATAAAAATGGGAGGCACCTATTGGAAAGTTAAAAGTAGAGCCTGAGGGAACTGGTTGTAATCTAGAAGGTTCGACACAGAGTTTAGTTTTGATGCGATATCTCTGAAGATATAAAATTAGTAAGCCTGGTACTGAATCAACAGCACAAGTTAGCAGGGTTCCCATCATGCACCTAAAACCCAGAACAAAACCACACCCTAGGTGAATTATGGAGGGGGGAGGGGAGGGACACGAAGTGGAGGCTCAAGGCCCATCTGTAGACAATTGGACATCCCCTCACAGAGGGGCCACAGGGAAGAGATGAGCCAGTGAGGGTGCAGCATAGCACAGAGGAAACACACATTTCCTCTAGTTCTTTGGTCCTTCCTTCACTCCGGTATCATGACCTCCCATCTCCTTTACAAATAGGATTAAACCTACCAGGACGATTAGGGGAGGATGGAGGGAAAACGCGGGAATTGATCACAAGCATCAACCTGTAACCCCCTCTGAGGGGGATGAATAATGGAAAACCAGGTGAGGGGTGACAGAGGACGCTGTAAGATATGGACACAGTCCTCTGTAACTTATCAAGGCTTCATGAGGGAGGGCGCCTGGGGGAGGGAGGTGGAAGAAATGGGGGGCTGATATCAGGGACTCAAGTGGGAAAAGAATGCTTTGAAAATGATGATGGCAACATATGTGCAAATGTGCTTGACATGCTGGGCGAATGAATGGATTTGTGATAAAACATGTAAGAGAGCCCCCAGTAAAAGTATTTTAAACAACCAAAGGAAAGGTAGGGTGCATCTGTGTGATTTCATTGTGGGCTAAAAGAACTGGCTGTGGGATAAAGATAGGACTGTTCCACAATTATACATACTCCAAAATATTAAGCAAATATTAGTAACCATATGCCAGCATCTGGTGTGGAAGTCAGAAGTTATTCTCCTTAAAAGAGACCTTTGTGTCTCACACACTAGATAGGGCTAGCCCCCTGCTGTTAGAACAACGAGTCGCTTCCTTTGAAGCTTGCCACGAGTTTGGTCCCCAATGGATGGAGTTCACAGTGCTACTAGTGATCTCTAGTCTAACTTGTTTAGCCACATCCAGGAATCTGGAGTCTACTCTTGTCACCTGGGACCCTGATACTTACTTCCCTTTCCTATAATGTGTATAATATAGCACAACCCTTTCCTGTGACGTGTGTCATTTCCTGTAATTAAGGGACTTATATGGCTCCAAAGGGTATATTAGGCTTGAGCAGAATAAAGAAGTTCGCTCGCTCTCTCTCTCTCCCTCGCCCATTAATACCACATCTCCCTCTTTCTCTCCTCCCTAATCCCATGGCCCCACTCTCTCTCTCCAGATGGACCACCTGATGGCTGAGGTGAGCATGCTGTCATGAGGTGCGTCTGACTCTTATGGTTCTTCTCTTTCTTATGCTGTCTATAACTTTACTATAGTAATTAATAATTATTGCTGTACAACCGGAGGCTGGATTCCTCTGATAACTGGCTAGCTCTCTTTTAAATGGTGCTTATAGATTTATCTCCCTCTCTCCCAAATCTTTAAAGGCTGTGTAGTATGAAGACTAAATAAAGGGGCTGTACCATCAGATGGACACCTGGTGTCCTAGAGAGAGAGATGAACCATGCACAGGGTAGGCACGGGTAGTAATACCCAACCCCTAGACTTGCAGGGGGGATTAAATGGTACAGCCTCCCTAGGGGACCTGATGTATCATCTTCCAGAAGGTAAATGCCCAGTAAGTGGAGTGATTGTTAACATCTGTCTTTCCCTTTGTAAGGAGCCCCAGTGGCATATTGATAACACATTGGACTGATCACCGCAAGTCAGTAGGTGGAAACCCCCCCTCCCTTCACCCCTCCTCCCGCCACTCCTTGTTAAAAAGACAAGGCTTTCTACCTCGGTGAAGAGCTACAGCCCCAGTAGCTCACGGGACGGTTCTGCCCGCTCCTATCAGGTTGCTAAGCATCAGGAGGAACTCAATGGCAGTCAGTTTAAAGTTTTTCCCTTGATGGGTCATCCTATGTCCCTTTTGTCTGCACTATGGGATTCCTGATTTCTATTAAGGTAGTACTCTTTACATAATTTTGTAGCAGCTGTTAAACACAATTTTCAATATTATCTTTTAAAATATATATATATATAATTTTATTGGGGGTTCTTGCAAATCTTATAACAATCCATCATTCAATTGCATCAAGCACATGTGTACATATGTTGTCATCATCATGTTCAAGACATTTTCTTTCTACTTGAGCCCTTGGCATCAGCTCACTTCCCCCCTGCCCCACCTTCCCACTCTAGTGAACCTTTCATAAATACTAAATTATTATTATATCCATCATTTGCACTGTCTGCTGTCTCACTCCACCCACATTTCTGTTGTTGTCTTTCTTGGGGGGTAGGGGTGGTGGTGGTGGTTATACATCTATCATTGCTTTTGGGTCTCCCTTTCTCCCCCCACCTTCCCTCTACCCTTATGGTATTGCTGCTCCCATTATTGTTCCCGAGGGGTTTAGCTTTCCTGGATTCTGTGTGTTGAGAGCCCTTGATGTACATTCTTTAGTCTAGCCAGATTTATAAGGTAGAACTGGGGTCATGATAGTTGCAGTGGGGGGAAGTAGCATTAAAGAACTAGAGGAACATTGTGTGTTTTGATGGTGCTATACTGCACCCTGCCTGATTCATTCTTTCCTTGTGACCCTTCTGTGAGGGATGTCCATCTTGTCTTCAGATGGGCCTTGGGTTTCCACCGCAACCCCCCCTCATTTGCATTGGTATGATTGTATTGGGTCTTATAATGCCTGTCTGATACCTGATTCCGCATCTTCCATGTGGACTTTGTTGCATCCAAGTTAGATGGACACTTGGTTATCTTCAAGCCTTTAAAACCCAAGATACTATATCTTTTGATAGCCAGGCACCATTAGCTTTTATCACCACCTTTTCTCATGCACCCATTTTGTCTTCAGCAATTGCGTTGGGAAGATGAGAATCATAGAATTCCAGATTATTAGAACAAAATGTTCTTGTGTAAGGCCCCAATGTCTGCCACCTTAATATTTAATATATAAATATGTGTACATAGATCTATATTCCCTATAATTATATATTAATATATTTACATATGTATAGGCCTATGTTTATACCTCCATAAAATGTCTTTTGCTTCCTAGTTCTTTCCTCTCTTTCCTTATACTTTCCTCTTGTTCCACTATCATGTTTGACCTTCATTCAGCTCTCAATAATCGCTCTCCACTACATTGCTCTCGACCACATCCTGCTAGGCATTCTATGCCCTCTTCGCCATCAACCACTTGCTGTGGCTCCACACCCCCTTCTCCTCCCATCTCCCCCTCTCCCATGTCCCCCCAGAACTGTCGGTCCCATTGCTTTCTTCTCGAGATTATTTACCCTTACCTGTTTTATGTCAAAGGACCTAGACCAAAAAAAAAAAAGCCTATAACTCATTCCAGTCTTTCTGCTCTCCCTTACGAATGTTTTCCCATCACTAGGGGTCAAGAGCAATAGGTCTGAAACTGTAGAAGCAACGCTGATGGAACCAGCTGAGCCCCAGGGCTCCTCGTGTGCTCAGCAGGTATGGGGGGAAAGGCCAGGAGAGGCTCTAGAGGACAGCCTGGAAGCTGCCATTGTGCTGTACCCCTCCACCCCACTTTTTACTTTAGGACACTTGCTTCTCCTCCACTTCTCGTACAACCCTGAAAAGCCCTTAAACATCAACTCCTGAGTGGGTTAGAGAGCAAGAAAGAAGTCCAGTTCCTGAGGGAGCCCTGGGCTAGAGGAGGACAGACAGAGTAAACTGAATTAGAGTCTGTAATTTTGCTGTTAGGCGGAACTGGACATTTTAGTACTTGAAAATAGCCCAGAAACCAGTTGCCGTTGAGTTCACTGTGATTGCTGTGGGCCAGAGTAGACCTGGACTCCATAAACTTTTTCCATGGCTAGGTCTTTCTTCTTCGTTAGGCCTTTCTTCTGAAGTGCCTCCAGTGGACATGAACCTGCAACTGCAGGTTGAACACTGACATGGCTATTTTCACCGAAGTTCCCAAAGGATCTGTTATTACTGAAGAGTAACCGCAAAAGCTACAGCATCTGCCCGAGATTTTATTAAAGGGCCAGAGGTAGGAGATAAAGTCTTAGAAAGGCGCTGACAGGCAGCGGCACTCTGTGTGCACCTTCCTTAATAAGCTGTGACACACGTATTCAGCTCCTCACCAGGAGGCTATATGTAAGTGTGGTAATTGACTTTTATACTGGGAAGCCCATGTTGAACATTATTCTATTATAGTAAAATAATTGTCTCATGTCGCAAGAATTGATGCATGTTACACAATTTCAGAGTAGGTTAAGTTGATTTAATACAGAAACGAGGTAGAGATACAAAGATTCAGTAGATTTGCTTGTGCATCTGATAGTCATTGTGGGCCTGTGCTGTATGAAGGCAGTTGATGCAACATGAGTACGTTGGAACCACATAGACCTCAGTTCAAATCCCAGCCCTATTGCTTACTGTGTACCAATGACACTATTTAGGTCTATGAACCCCCACTTCTTTACTCATGAAATGGGTGCGGTCTATGGGTATCTTTTGAAAAGATGTGAGGAGTCAATCAATAGCAGATGTAGGGGACCTCAAACATTGCCTAGACTCCCATTGACATTGAATCAATGTGACTCACAGTGACCCTGTAGGACAGGCCTTGCCCCGGTGAGTTTCGGAGATGGTAACTCTTTATGGGAGGAGAAAGCCCGGTCTCTCTCCCACGGAGTGCTTGGTGAGCTTGAACTGCTAACCTTACCATTAGCAGCCCTGGTGGTATCGTGGTTACAGAGAGACCGGGGTTTCTGCATGGGAGAATGCAGTCAATAGTACTCTGTGCAGGGCAAACAGTGAGACGCCTTGTGGGTGACAGAACAATGTACAAGCTCTGCATGCAAAGAGCTGATGTTCTGGCAAGGGAGTGAGTATTAACGTGTGCACCGTTAGCTCATGCTGTCAGATTTTTAACAAGACCTTTACCAATTTCTTTGTGGATCAGATGGAGAATCAAGGTGGGACGTTCCTATTTCTCTATAAATTTATAGTTAAACAAAAGGCTACCCCCCATCACCATGCCCCTCAATCTTTCATTAATGAGGTGATTGGAAAGGCAGATTTGAACTAAACGAATCCCAGGAAGCCCTCTAGGTTATCTGGACAACAGAATTTGGAGCACTCCGTCCTTCAGGGGAGGAGGCTATCATTTAACTCAGATAAAAAAGGACGCAGGGCTTCCTCGTGTGAGCAGATGGAATTCTAACAACTCAGAGGTCCCCAGGACAAACACATCTGTCCTGGAAGAAATATGACCAGCATATTCCCCGGAGGCAAGGCTGGCATGACTTCATCTGGCAATACTTGGGGCATTGTGAGATGGGAGAGCAGTCCCTGGAGAAGTTCGGTCAAGCAGAGGAGCAGCAGTCCAGAGGAAGGCCCTCAAGGAGCAGGACTGACTCCATGGCTGTGACAATGGGCTCAGGCACAGGGTCACTTATGAGGGTGGCGTGGGACATGGCTGAGCTTCATTCCTCTGTGCGCAGGGTCACTGAGGGTCGGGGTGGCTCAGAGGCACCTAAAGGCAGCAGCAGAGGTGCCCAGGGCTCCAGACACTGGCAGCTTGCTTCCCCAGGAAGTGTATGCCCGGATCTCTACTACCAGGTACCCATGCCTTCCCCAGCAATGCTATTCTCATCTTTCCCCCCAAAGACCGGAAACTAGTGGGAGTAAGAGCCTTCCTGTGGAACACAACTCATGGCAAGTCCAACAGCAATGCCCAGGACCTAGCCACCAATCATGAGGACCATGGGAGAAAGGAAGAATTGACTTATGGCTTGAATTGTCTCCCCGCAAGTATGTGTTGATGTCCTAACCCCTGTAGCTATAAATATGATCTTATTTCGAAGAAAGCCTTTCTTTGGTTATGTTAATGAAGTCATGCCTATGTGGGTCCTAAACTCAATCACTTCTGTGTTGTGTCTTATAAAAAGGCAGAGGAGACACAGAAACACATTGGTGGGCGTGGGGGGAAGGAAGATTGATGACTGAAACATGTGCATCTATGAGGCTAGAGACACCAAGGATTGCTGGCAGCTAGGGGAAGCTGAGAAAGACAGAGCAGACTCTTTTAAACCCAAGCTGAGTCTAGATGTTCTGTTTCATTTCCTTTCTGAAGGCACCCACATCAGGGCATTTTGCTTTGGCCACTTAGGAAACTAGGACACCAACCTTCTCTTTTCTTGTTAAACCTCATCTTATAACTTCCCTGTTTTTAAAATGATGCCTATCCTTTATTCAATCTATTGTGTGCATCGGGACTCTCCCCCCCGTCCTGGTCTATGGTTCTGATGGAGGTGTTCTCACATGGCATGGGTCAGGTCGAACTGGAATGGAAATGTTGTACGGTCCTTCACAATAGTGCTAGGATTTTCTGTGAGACAGAAATGCAGAGGAGAGGCTGCCCAAGACAAAGGGGTTTTCAAGCTGAAGGGGGAATAGGTATGAACAGCAGAGTTAACATTCTAAAAGGTCTCAATAAGTTGAAATACTGGAACCATACGCTAACGGTGAAAGAAAATGAGGCCAAAGGTAAACTGATTTGGGTTAAAAACCTTACTAAAGTACAAAATAGGAAGGCTTGCCAAGCCGTATTTCATGTGAGAAATATCTGAAAGCTTACTAAGTGCAAGCTCAGGATAAGCCTATACAGGTAGTCCCTGATTTACAAACATTTGGGCATTGCTGGGAACCACACTGGAGTCTGTTTTGTGTGGGGTTTTTGCTTGCTTGTCTTGAACATTTTATCATTACTAATATGTACTATATACAGAGTTGCAGCGTGTAATTTGGGGGTTATTCCCAGACACTCAAAGATCAAGTTTCTAAAGATAGTGATAACCAAAGGCAGTAATAGTGAAATCCAAAACAAGGGCGAGCCAGAGGTTAGACTTGTTACAGAACCTATGTACTTCTGACAGAGTTAGTTGTCAGAGCAGATACTGGTCATAAACTGGGGACTGCCGGGCGCGGGGCATGGTTGACAAAGAAGCAAACGCAGTCCTGGAAAATAAACAAGAGAGCCAGATGGAGCACTCTGCAATTCCTTACTGGCTGGCCTGGCTGTCAAACATCACGTCCCCTTTATTTTATATGTGTCTGTGACCCTCTGGTCAGCGGTCAGAGTGAGTAAGAAAAATGGCATAGGCTCTTGCAAAGAAAAAGTTAGAGAATTGGTGATATTTCGCTTGAAGATGGCAAGACTTCCTTATGACAGAAAGGCTTTTTTTTTTTTTTAAACAGGACGGTTGTTATCGAGTCATTCGATAGCAGGCCCATTGGAAAGAAAGAGATTTCTTAAGTGTGGTTTCATGAAGCATACGTTGTACAAACCAGTAGATGTTGCAGGGAAATTACCAGCACCCCAAATAAATGAAATATTAAGCATTTTTTTAAAAAAAGTAAGGGCCGGTTGTCATAGAGGGAAGTCCTGTGAGCCAGAGTCATGGCGAGTGATCGTGGGGGAGTTCTGGTCACCTGCACAATGGCTGCTCTCCCTGTCTTCTTCAGCACAGACCCTGATTTCAGATGGCCAGCAATGTGCCATTTCCCAACCCCTTCCTGGGAGAGGTGGTCACGACTCTATGTTCAAGCCAAAGAGCTGTGAAAAGAAGGGTTTTTGTAGGACTTCTGGGGATGCCCACTAAAGATAATCACTTTGTTGAGACGTCTATTCTTCGTTCCTCCTCTTTTCTGTTGCTTAGGATATGGGTATAATGGCAGAACATACTGGGTTGTGATGTGACCTACCTGTTGCTGCTGAAACTATCATATGGTCCTGAGTTACTATGTGCCAGGCAGTGTCCCAGGCTCTTAGTGAAGAAAACCAACTCTCTCTGCCTTCATAGACCTTAACGTAGTGGAGGAACCAGAGCTGTTTGCTGTATAAGACAAAGTCTGGCATTGGAGGACATTTACATAGACTAAAGTAGGATCCCCTGATGTCGTACCAAGAGTGCCTTTATTGGTATTGCTCTTAAATGGAAGGATCAGCAAAAGTTTTTTTTATTCTAACAATTCATCATTGCTTCCTTCCCTATTACCATCACTCTCACTTATACGCCAAAGATACCCAAAGCATTCTAGTGTTAAGCAAATTAATTATCGATGAAATAACTTATGAAGAAAATGTTTATTCTCAACTTTCCATATACTACCTACCCTCTTGATTTGCACAATATGTTTAAGTTCAAAAGGCTCCCATAGGACTCTTTAATTTTAACAGTTTTATTGACATTATTTATTGATATAATTCACATCTCATACAATCCAATGATTGGGAGGTGACTTACAAAACCAAATTAAAAAACCGATCACTGTAGGGTCTCATGGTGACCCTATAAAACAGAGTAGAACTGATCCACTGGGTTTCCAAGTCTGTGTTTACAGAATAAACTGCTGTTCCTTTGTCCCATGGAAACAACTAGTGAATTACGCCGACCAGCTGGTTGGCAGCTGAACCCTTTAACTAGTATGTCACCAGAACTCTGGGTGAAGAATCAAGCCAAACCCTCACTCACTGCCATCAATCCTATTTCAACTCATACTGGCCCTGAAGAGGGATTCTGAGACTGTAAACTTTTTTTTCTATAAGTATTACAGGGAACAGATGGTCTCATCTCTCTCCCTAGGAGACGCTGGTGGTTTTAAACCACTGACCTTGCAATGAACAGAGGGACACTTAGCTGGGAGCACCACCAGGGCTCCTCAGAGGGCTGAAATCTTGTGGAACCCTTCCAATGTCAATTACACAGATGAGAACATTGAGACTTACACATGCCATCTCTCCAAGGTTATGTGAAACATCACCAACCTGGGGTTCAAACTCACTTATGTCTGGTTCCAAGACCACCTTCTTACCCAACTCTTTCAACTTGTTCAGGGGAAGAGTTGGGGAAAAGACAGGATGGTACCCTGAGAAATAGATGGGAGGAGAGGCAGGGCAGGATGGCATTTTCGAAGAGAAAAACAAGTGGATCATCAGGAAGAGGAGCGGCAGAGAGGAGTGAAGGAAGCTGAGAACTGATCTCTGGCAACGGGAGGTGGAGACTGGCTGTTGCAACCGCTAGGGAGGCAGCTTAAGAAGACGTCCTTTTTTGTTTCATTTTGATTTTCTAAATTTGAGCCTTTCCTTCTTTTTAGAACAAGTTTACAAAATACTTCATTTTTATTTGTCTATTGTTGAGATTTAGTTAAAAATAGACGTCAGCAACTATTTGGGTTGTATAATTATTCCCGTTACATCAGTAGTTCAGCCAGTACCAATTTATTTTGTTGTCAATCTACCAAATGCCACGGAGAATTGCACAATGTGAAGTGGCGGCAGCTGTATGGCAGACATTTAAGTATAGCACTGAGATGTTTTTCACAAACAGCGTCTAAATCCCACGTCCATGGACCTGAAAGGTGTTTGTGCACCATATGCTTCCTTTTTCCCTGCAACGCTAGAGTAATAAATAACACTGTCAAAATCACTGCTGAAATACATACATTCTCATTTTATTTTGAAGCGATCTGCAGAGTATGTTCCTAAAAATATTTCCTCCAATGAATCTCTCTTCCCAGCTGAGAATAAAACTGCCCTTCTGATTGTCAAGGGACTCCAGTGGTTTATAAACATCCTCAGGACCTTGGAAACCTTTGAACAAACCTCTCCTGCTATGGCTTGAGTTTGAAACATGCGCTGAGGTGACTCGCTCTCATTGAGTGGACTTGAAATGGGCCCCTGTGGAGCAGAATAGAACTGCCCTCCACAGGATTTTCAAAGGCTTAAACTCATCTGAAGTAAGGAGGTGACTTTGGGTGGGTTTGAATTGCCAACCTTTTGGCTGGAAACCAAGAGTCTATTGGTTTGTACTATTCAGGGATGTAGAAGCAAGGTAAGTCATGAAACAATGCTTTCTAACCTCACCATCGCTTCTCCTCTGTATTTCTTGGGGTCTTCCTTATCTCTACATGCTCCCTGTTGAGTTGAAAAAGAGCAAACTGATTTCCTTGTCTAACATGGAGAAGGAAGGCTCTAGACTATACAGAAGTTAGTGTAACCTGGAAAACTTCCTGGAAATGCTTCCTGGAAAACAAAACCCACAGGATGTCTGGGTTTGATGAATAGAGTACATTCCAGATTGAGGCAAACTAAGAAGACAGTATGAGTATCATGCCTTGTGTTTGAGCGGAAAATGAGTGATTGTAGAAGGAAACATTTACTTTCTCCCTTATGTGTTAAGGGACGAGTGTGACTATGTATAGGTTCACCAGAGGATGTGTGTGTAACAGGGTAATGATGAGTCAGCATTGAGTCCCCAGCGTGCCAGTGAACTTGGGGAGCATAGTCGATGGATGGTTGATTTGGTCGGATGAGAGCTGGAAGTGACTCCACTGCATCAGGTTTGGAGTTTGTTTTGGTGCTGAGAGAAAGTTTAAAGTAGTGCAGATGGTTGGTGCAAAACTATTAACCTTCAGGTTGGCAGCTTGAACCCATTCAGCAATGCTAGTGAAGATCTTTTTTCATAGGGAAAACCTCAAGAAGCAGTTCTCCTTTGTAGCACCTGGATTGCAATGAGTTGACATGAACTCAAAGGTAGCAGGTTCAGGCTTAGTTAAGGAGGAATGAAAGCACAAATAATTAGGTGGTGCCAACACTTAACAGACTTGGTGGAAAACTGAGTGGTTGAAGGTTCAAGTTCATCCAGAGGTGCCTTGGAAGAAAGATACTTGCAAAACACCAATCACCGAAAGCCCAGTGTAGCACAGTTCCACTTGGAAACACCCAGGTTTGCACTGAGTCAGAATTGACTCCACAGCAACGGATTTGGTTAAATTGAAGAAATCAGTCAAAACAAGAACCAGTCGACTACTCAACCACTCACCCACCCACCCAATCAACTACCCAACCACCCAAACCAGCCAACCAGCCAACCAACCAACCAACCAACCAACCAACCAACCAACCAACCAACCAATCAAATCTCATTGCCATTGAGTCAACTTCAACTCAGAGCTACTCTATAGGACAGGGAAGAACTTCCACTGTGGGTTTACAGTCACAGGTCCAAAGTCTCTTCTTCCCACCCCCCACCCCCTGCCCCCAGAAGCGGCTGGTAGTTTTGAACTTTGACCCTACAGCGAGCAGTCCAACACCTGACCCGCTACCCACTGGGGCTGCTCAAGAGCAAATGTACCACGTGATTAAGAATGGAGCTTTCCGTCTATGCCCGTGTGCTTTGCTGCTGCTGTTCTTTCTTTTTGCCATTTCAGTCAGCAGCTGGGCAGGCAAAGCTCTGGGCTGGTAGAGAAGGAATTAAGCAAATGCAGTCCTTGCTGACATATCTGCTGTTGTACTGAACACTGGGGCTTCTTGATGGTGGGCAGGCATAGAGAGAGGAAAAAGAGAACAAGGACTGGGGGTCTTCTTTAAACTGGGCAGTAGATGACCGATTGGCATCATTTAATCCTCATAGGTCCAAGATAAGCCAACTCTTCTCCTTTCCCAGATAAATGAACTAGATTAGCAAGTGGGTTGAATATTGATAGTGGGCGATTGCCCAATTAGTAGATTCAAGCCAGAACATAAATCCGTAATCTTCTGCGCAATGGATGATGTCACTATCAAAGAAAGAGGAGTCTTAATAATTGAAGGGGCCTTACCAACCTTAAACACACTGTCCTAGGGTCAATGCCAACTCACAGTGACTCTGTTGGGAAGGGTAGACTGTCCCTGTGCTCCAGATCTCTGAGACTGGAACTCTTTACGTTAGTAGACGGCCTCATTTTTCCCCCTGGGGTTCGACTGGTCATTTTGAACTGCTAACCTCATGGCTAGCCTTACAGCCTCATGTGTAGCCACTGCACCACCAGGGCTGCTGGGAAGGCGGGAGAGGTCAGGACATAGTAGTTATCCCCAACCCGTGCCACAGAAAACGTTCAACTCTTTACTGCTGTGGTGGCAGCACAGAGAATGTTGCTGACAGCTGCCATGCAAGTTGCCCTGACTTACCGCAAAGCTTTGTGATCTCTGAGGTTTCCACCGGCTGGTTGTTGGGAAGAAAGACTGCCAGGCCCTTCTTCCTAATCTGCCACCTGTTCAGCCCCATAGCAACATGTAAGTCTCCAACAATGGATGAGTGGTGCCCACACCGGAAGGTACATTGGTCAGGAACTGAGTCTGAATCGCCCACTTAGAAGGTAAGGAGCTTACCACGGAGCCCACACTCCCTACACAGAGGAGGAGAAGCCTTCCTTCACAACTCCTGCAGAGCCAGCATGGCTCCACTTTTGCTATTAGCAACGAGGGACAAAACCAAGAAAAGTCAAAGCAGTAACAATGCGGTTGCTCAACTCTCATAAGCGGAAATAGAACGTCTTTTATCGAGAGAGCATTGAAAAGTAGCATAGCAGCATCGATCAAAGGAAAGGCCAGATCAATATGGAACAGAATAGGCTACAGCAACCCGCTGGAGACTCAGTGGAGCAGGGGCCCTGGTTGGAGAAATGGATTGTTAAAAAAAAAAAAATAAAAAAAAGAACAACCACTCCAAAACAAAAACAAAAAAACTCAGACCCTCCAGATAATGACAGAGAGGACACTCTGGTCTCTCTTTATTAATGGTTTCTTAAATTTCCTAGCGCAGGGGCTGGGGAACAGCGAGTTGTGAGTCTGTGTAGTTCTTTTTCACTCTGAAATAGAGTGGGCGAAAATTAAAGGCTATTATTCAAATGATGGTGATTTTATTCATTTGTAGACATGCATTCATGGCTCTTGAATAACTTCTACGTCGTGGAGAGGGACAAATGTGCTGGCCCCTGTCCTGCCGCTTACTTTCCTTTCAGCTCTGGGTTGAATTGTGTTCTTGAGGTCCCGATTTGTCCCTCCCTGCACAGCTCCACAGCTGGTCACAGAGAGTTTATTTTAAAGAGGAATGGCACCATGAGCCCATCCCCGAGGCAGTCTGCTGTACTTTCTCCGTTGCTCCCACCAGTTCTTTGGTGGGAGCTATAAAGACTGTGGCTAGAAGAACCATTCCAAAGAGTTCCTCTTCCTCACAGAGACAAACAAAGATCGCATGGTCTGTGTTGTGGCGGGACCTATGAAGAAAACGTCAGTAGAGTAGGAGAGAGAAAGTGAATGGTTGGGGCCGTGCTAATTTAAATAGGCAGCCTAGATCTGGGCAGAGGCTGAAGGGAGAGAAGGCGTCTCCTATCTGCTTTTGGGAAAGGTGTTTCTCGCAGAGCTAACGACTGCAGTGCTCAAGAATAGGAGACTGAATTTAAAATGTCTATGAACATGTGTCAGTGGATATTTGGTATACGTGCACCTGGTGTCTGCATACAAACACATGCACATGAATTACAAGTCTGGGTAGGTATATGATGACAGTGCATGGTGTACCTCTATGTATGTAGACAGGGGTGGTTGACACACGTCTGCTTGGGTACCTGTGTGCATCTGTGTGCAGGTGTAGAGCTGGATGTGTGCATGTGGACAAGTGCATGAATATGTATTTGATGCAAAGCACATCTTTGTCCTTGAGACATTTGCAATTCAATTAGGGAAATTAAACACAGAAGCAAATGTATGAGGTCACCTTTCAATGAGAAGTCTCCATCAAGCTAACCCTTAGTCCTAAATGTTCGTTTTTCTGAGTACTCTTTTGTGTCTGAGGGGGCTTCAGCTAGTTGTTGAAAAATTGAAATTGCTAGATAATGAAAATGTTCCACAAACATTTTGCAGCCTTCTCCTATGTTGTAATAAAGTATAGTCTTATACTTCCATAAACATATTAAAAGGTGGAAGAGGATGTGTTTAAGCTTTCATCCATCCAAAGTATTTCTAATTCAAGCAAAACTTAACTTGAATGACAACCATCGGTAAAAAGTCCTCAAGGAAGACAACCGTGAAAAAGTTGCATTATAGAGCATCCGTCTGCCCAGGCCTTTTCACAGTGGACGTGTGTGCTCGCTTCTGTGGGGCAGTGGGACTCCTGATCAAAAACAGTGTGGGGACATTTGCTTGTCACAGAGAATTGGTAAAGAGACTGAGAGGCTGAGCTGTGAAAGGGACTCTGGCTGCTGTGGCTTTGGTATGTAGCACCAGGCTTGGCGAACTTGTTCTTTTCTTAGAAAAGACCACATATGGGTTGACCTATATGTGCATCCTCTCACAGTTCTGGAATTGGGAAGCCTGAATTCAGAGTTGGCAGAGCCGTGCTGTCTCTGCAGTCTTGAGGGGAGATGGTTCTTGGCCCTCTCCCACTTCTGGGAATAGCAGGTGCTTCTTGGCTCCCAAGTGCAGGCCTACCTCAGTGGTCATGTAGTCTCACCTTCCTTCTCAATGTGTCTTGCTCTTCTCTTTTGTAGAACACCATTGTGTGAGTCCGGGTAGAATAGAGATACAAATTCATAAACCCGTATATGTATATAAGGGAGAGGTTTACATAGAGGTTTACATACAAGAGGAATGGAGCATTGAGTAATCATCCTAACCCAATCCAGTCCTAGCCCACAAGTCTGATATTAGCCCATATGTCCTATATCAGTCTATAAATCTTCTTCTGATTCATGAAACACATGCAGTGATGCCAGGACAATCCTTGGTCAGCGGGTGTAGAGTCTTGTGTATCCAATGGTGGCAGAAGCATCTCAATGCTGGCCTCTGGGCAGCTTCTCAAGCATCTCAGCACTGACAGGAGTGTCTTCACTTCCAGCCTCACAAGTCTGGTTCCATCAGGATAAGCCCATGTGGCTTCTCCTCTGGGAGGGTCACATGAAATTAGCCTTGTGTCTTTTCAGTAGAGCATCTCCAAGAGACTGAGTCTTGAATCTCTCAACTCCAAGGGGAAAATTCCGTGAGATTTCCCAGAATTCTCAGGAGAAAGCCATGCCCACACAGAGGTCTCATTGGCTATCTCCATAGTGACAGGCTATACTCCACCCCTACATTCCCAATCATGAAACTGACACAAGAGTACTTGACTGCCACAACTATTTAGTTTGGATTCAGACCCATCCATCTCCTGGTGGTCTTGCTGTTAACTTAACAAATAACATCTTGGTTATCCTATTTCCAACCAATGTTAAAATCATAGGAACTAAGGGCTGGGACTTCAGCATAATTTGAGTGTGTGTAGCAGGACAATTTTTTAACTTTAATAGTGAATGCTAACCCTGCTGTCTTTACTATGGAGTTGTTTGTGTCCTTCATTGATTCATTCATCCAATCACTCATTCACTTTCTTTCTCTTTTTCTTTCTTCTTGGCTTCCACTCCCATAAGTTATTATCAAGTCTCCTCTTTTGTCAACTCTGAGGGGCAAGCAAGAGTCGATGTGCAGGTGAGGACTAAGCCTGGAGGAATATGCACTCGGTCTTTTAAAAACTGCTGTTGTAAGACGCGACTGCTAAAGCATTCATATAATGGGCAACTTCCTTTTCCCTCTGATAGATTTCATCATCCATCCTAGACTTTGATCCCTTATTCAGAGATACCTCTTTTCTCAAATAAGGAAACTGATGCCAAGAGGGGGCTCAGGGACTCACTTAAACCCTTATTCTGGAATAAAGATGAAAAGTCACCACATCATCAGACAAACTATTTTTAGACATGTTAGAGTCCATGTATCAGTTAATTTTTAGGCACATTCTGGAGCTAAGTTCAGAGTCTTCTTTGTAATCACTGAAAAAAAAAAAGAAATGTCAGATCTGGTCATTTCTGAAGCCCTGGTCATATACCAGATGTTCTTTTTGTCACTTAGTTCTCTAGGGTTGTTATACCCAAAATCCACATGAGATGGCTTTAACAGCTAGATGTTTATTATCTCACAAATTAGGAGCCTAGAGGTCTGAATACAGGGGAAGACTCTCACTCCATGGGCCTGACATTCATGGAAGATCTGCATATGTCTTGGCATCCATTTCCCCCTAAGTCTAGGAGGCTCTCAGTGCAAAGATTCAAGATTCAAAACATGCACTCTACTTTCTTGGTGGTCATGGCAGTCTCTTTCTCTCCTGGTCATGCTCTCTTTCTATCTCTTGTTAGATAAAACGCTATGCAGGCCACACATGAGGTAAACTTCCCTTACGTTGGGTCAGTGCTATAATTAAGGATATTGCACATCCCAGTTGAGTTCTTTTACAATGGATTGGCTGATCATATCACTATGGATCACATCATGATCAATTACATCATAACTGCCAAACCACTGAAAATCAGAGCCAAGTTGACACATATTTGGGGGCATAGCTCAGTTAGTGATAACTCTGATAATATTAACTGTAGACCTCATATGTTTGTATTTTAAAACAATTTTCCTTCACTAGTGGAATTCTGTCCCTAATGAACTTATTTTACTGGATCTTTACATCTTCTTTAAAATGTTATTTTAATACCACTTCTGAAAATGATATTTTGTGTCAGACAAGTTTTAGACTTCCAAATTGAATGACAAAGATGAATCCATAAAATAAAAAGAACAGCATCTTTCACCAGGCTGAGTTCTTATAGAAATTATATGAATGGCAATTGACTAAAAATTGCTCTCTGTGTATACTCTGCAAGGGGAAAAAGACGTGGATTCAACCATTCTATACAAACTAAGAAGAAATGAATGCCATCAAGTCAATTCTGACTCCTGCAGACCCTGGAGACAGAGTGGAACTGCTTCTGTGTGTTTCCAAGACTGGCACTCTTAAAGGAAGTGGAAAACCTTGTCCTTCTCCTATGGAGAGGCTGTGAGATTCCAACCTCTGACCATGAAGTCAGTAGCCCCACTGGGGTCGGCTATGCACACCCTTTAATTAAGAACTAAGGAGTACAAAGACAAATCACCCCAGATGAGGAAAACCCTCAGGAGGAAATAGATGAATTTCTAATTAATTAGAAGGCTGTAATTAATTTCGTCTGTAAACTCATGGTACCTAATTTCGTCTGTAAACTCATGTCCATGGAGTTAATTATATGGGGTGAAAAACAAAGAAATCACAAAACCACGATTGGTGGCAAGTCAATTCAGCACTGTCACAGGCGGGTCTCCCGTGCAGCCCTCGCTGCCTCGAAGCGACTCTTGTCCGTTTCTGACACTGTAATGGATGGTAAGAGTAGAAAGGCCAGTCTTTCTCCTGTGGAGCTGCTGTTGGTTCGAACTTCCAATCATGGAGACTGCAGCCCTCAGAACCACTAGGCCCCCAGGGCTCCACAGGTGGCTCCACAGAAGTGAGGAAATGCTCATGACTGTGCTAAGACAATAGCTGCAGATTTTTACAAGCTTGCAGACTTAGTTCTGAGACTCTCACCCCCTGATCTGGATCTGATTCGTGACCATGTGCTCCAGAGTCCTGGTCTCCAAGACCCTGACTTTTACCTTAAACTAGCCAACACGGGACTATCTTCGGTAAATATTTAGCGTCCTGCCCAGGCCAGTTCCCCGGTTCTCAGTGCACGCTTGAGGAGACTCCCAAGGAGCAGGTCTAGCCTGGTCTCTATGGTTACTGTGAGTTAATGTTAACATAAGGATGTGAGCGGTTGGGTCTCCTCCAAGAGCGGGAATCTCCTGTCGAGCACATTCTATCTAAGGACAAGGTATCTCTCTCAAAGTGGAGGAGACCTGTTGGCCTAGGGGTTTGCACGTTGCGCTGCAAACCACAAGAGCAGTGGTGGTAAACTCCCAGTCACTCCTCGAGAAGAAACAGGCTTTGTACGCCCATAAAAAGCTACCATCTCGGAAACCCACAGGGGCACTTCTACTCTATCCTGTAGGGGGGCTGGGAGTCAGCGTTGGCTCCATGAGTTCTTAAGTTTGCCTGAAGATGGCCTAGACACCTTGCTGGCTTTATAATCAGAAATAACTCAAATGGGGTCAGAATTGATGCTAGGACTTAAGATGACAGTAGGGTTTCCACTGTAAGTTGCAGCTCTGTAGGCACGAAGTGTTTTAGCATTTAAGCTCAAATACAATACATGCACACCCAGGAACAGTCGAACAAACCAAGCCCCATGGCCATGAAGTTGACCCTGACTCATGTTGGCCCCATGTGTCACAGAGTAGAAATACCGTGTATTTTTCCTTGGTTGTGGTGTTTGTGGAAGAAGATAAGCAATCTTCTGTCTTCAACAGGGCAGCTGGGTGGGTTTAAACTGCCAACTTTGGGGTCAGCAGCTAATTGAAAACCATAAGAGCTACCCTAACAGCCAAACTCTTTGCCACCAAATCTATTCCAAATCACGGCGCTTATAGAAGAAGGTAGAACTGTCCCTGTGGATTCTGGAGACTGCAATTCTTTTGGGGAGTAGAAAGCCTCATCTTTCTCCTGAAAAGTGACTGAGACCCTGTGATTAGAAGTCCAACAGGGAGCCACGATGCTACTTTCCTATATGCCTATATACATGTCGTTAGGTACCATCGAGTTGGATCCAACCCACAGCGACCAAGGCCCAGCAGAACAGAGCATTTCCCTGTCCTGCACCAGCCTGGCAATTGTTCCTCTATTTAAGCAGATGGCTTCAGCCACCATGTCCATCTCTCCTGTTGAAGAGCCTTTCCACTGCACCCTGTCCTGTTCCAAGCAGGGTCTCCTCCAGGGATCTCCTGACAACATGTCCCAAAGTATATAAGATAGTCTCACCAACCTCAATTCCAAAGACCACTCTGGTTGCATTTTCCCCCCAAGACAGCTCTTTGTTCTTTTGGCATTTTATGGTACTTTCAGTATCCCTCCTAGCACCACAATTCAAGTCCATCACTTCTTCTTCAGTCAATGTCCAACTTTCCTTAGTCAACGTACAACTCTCACATGCATGTGGGACAATTAAAATACCATGGCTTGGGTTAGGCATGCTTCAGCCCCCAAAGTCATTTCTTTGCTTTTCAATACATATACATGTACCAGAAAAATCAGTTCAAGGAGTTGATGCCATCGCATAGCGATCCTATAGGACAAGATAGTACTGCCCCCGTGAGCTTCTGAGACTATAACTATCTTACGGGAGTAGAAAGCCTCCTCTTTCTCCCATGGGGCAGCTGGTGGTTTCAAACCGCCAACCTTGCAAATCACAGCCCTGGCTCATATAAAAATACTCACTATTAAGTCAAGGTTATAGCTACTGTTTGGTGATAGTTACTTTTCTTTAGACATTAATGTTCAAACATCTTCCACCATAAAACAGGTAGAGATGCCCAAGCTTCTCCTCTTGCTGCCTACCTCGTCAATTATATCATCTAATCCAACACTATCTCTGATTTTAAGAACTGTATATTCAGACAAGTCCACATTAGTCTAAAGTCATGCTTTCTTTAGGAAAGGAGCAGGCTTTTCCTTACCTGCTTACTCTGTTGCATGAAGATAAACTGGTTTGGCTCCTAGGGTGAGTTAGGATAATAATCCTGGGAGGACACATTGCAAACAGAGTAACTCAGGCACATCAAACAGGATAGTGGAATCCAGCACTGTGGATTTAGAAAGAAATGGGCTATGAGTGTTTGCTCTAAGTCTATAAAAAGGGTAATTACTTTGGCAAGTTGTTCATTTTCTGTGCCATAAATGCAGCTGTGGATGGGTTATAAATAAGTTATTGCTCATAATCCAGTAACAAAAGGATGGAGAAAAATTTTAAGGAAGTATAAGCGTTAAGGAGAAAATTTAAAATTCAAGAAACTTCAAAGAACCAGGATGGCACAAGCTCCACGCTGGCCCCCAGACCGAGCCTCGATATAACTAATGGGCAGTGTTTTCTTTAAGTGGGCTGGTTCTTTTAGCTCCCCCTGTGGAGGACACGTGACTGTGTGCAGACTCTGCCTGCAAGAAGAATAGGCCATCTGGTATAGGGGTGAGAACCCTGGCCTTCCAATCAGAAGAATTTAATTCAAGTCCTTGATCTGCCATGCTTCATAACTCTGGACAAGTGGCTTACTTTCCTTGAGCTTCAGTTTCATCAACAGGAAAATGGGAGAGCTATATTGTCAACTCGTCCAGTAGCTGTGATTAAGCTAGCTGAGTCATTCTAGGGACAAATGAATCATGCCATTTGACTTATGCCAGCCCTGGAGAAGATGCTGATCTTGAATAGCAGGGTTCTGGCCCTTCAGGAACTCAGTTTCACAACCCAGAGCTCATTTTAGGCCAACTCAGTCTGAATCTCTGGGCATGAGGCCATTGTGTCTGTACACATTCCCCAGGTGCTCTTGGGGCTGGTGGAGGCAGAGTACTGAGCAGTACATTGAAGGCAGGACACTAAAGAAATGAAAATCAAGAGAGGCTTCACACATCCAGTTTTCATAAGGCTATGAGTGCGGGGCCACCACATGAATTAAGACTCCAGTGAATCTCCTCTGAACATGGTCCAGGAATCACCTTGTTATTCGACAAGAAACCTCGTAAAGTCAATTATGGTAGATACATTAGGTTAAATTGTAATTGTTTATCATTTTACCTCCCCTTTGAGCCATGTTAAAGCTATTCCAGTTTTTAATATTTTCTGCTCTCTTTTTGATTGAGGTTTTTCTATATCGTATCTGGTCATTGCTATTGTTGTTTGCTTGTTGGCTGGCTTTCCCTTTGTGTCTTGAATGACTGTCTGCATATGAAATCTAGGATCTGTAACTCTATTAGAGACAGCAACTAGACTGACAATCACCTAGGGGCATGGCAGGGGAGGGTGGAGAGCTAACAAAGAGTCTGAGAAGAAAAGTCCTGAAATTGATTGTGGTGCCGGCTGCACGCATCTTCTCAATATGACTGATTGCATGATAGATGAAGTATATGCCAATAAAACCCCTTTCGAAAAAGAGAGAGGCTTCACGGAGGTGAGGTAGGTGTTGAGGGATGGTAAGTAGTTGCTGGCAGAGGACACCTTGCGAGCATCGGCTGGGTGCACTTGTTCTCGAGTGGAGAGTGGTGGAAGCATGCCTCTATTTGCTCTGGGTCCAGAGAGGAGGAGGAAGGCTCAGGGAAAGCGTGGTGACAGAGGGATGGCCTGCTGGGCACTCATGAAGGCAGTGAAGGCAAGGAGTAAGATTTGTATCTTAAGGAGTCTGTTCAGATTCCAGAAACAAGGGAGACATAGAACAAATTAGTCAGCTGTTGCAAGTATCCAGATACTTATATGAAAGTCACGTGGATGCAAGCCATTATTATCTCCAGTTGTCCCTGTCCATGCTCTTCACTTTGTCCAGAAACTCATAGGGTTGAAAGGACTCTAGCACTGGCTTCTTTTCAAAGGCTGAGCACTCGTGGACAGCTAAGGTAGATCTCCTGCAGCTGAAATTTCTGTTCCAGACCTGTCCTTTCTCTTCCTTGTTCCCAATTAAACAATGACATGAACCTTCTGATTCCTGGGCTCCTTATGAGGTAGAGGCAGGGTGGTTTGAGAGACATGGCTGTGATCTTAAGAAATGATCTAAGTAAGTAGCCAGTTAATTGAGGAGTCAGCTAAATTGACACAAAAGAAGCACACCAGCATGTGTGATCCACGGAGTGTAAACATAAGATCCAAACACAGAGGAGGGACTAGTACCAGTACTTAAATTCTAAACACCCACTTAATAGAAAACTATGGATGATAGTGGAAGCCCAAAATCCATTTCTGGGTTGGGGCTCTAGTGAATTCCCACTGCCCACAGACTAGGAATGTGAAGAGCCTTAAAATCAGACAAAGAGCATTTTAAAGAGGTTTTTAGCAACTGTACTTAGACTCTTAGACTGTAATATAACACCTAACCATTAGATCTCCCCTTGGACCCCTTGTCAATTTAGCCTAAAATTATTGTTTGCTTTTTCTTAGATGGAAGTCTTTCATTGTTTTTATATGACTAATATTGTGGGTCCTTCCTCCCTCCCATACCTCACATTCCATCCCCTTTTTCTTTGTCCTTGTTCCATATGTGTTCCTGAATAGGGAAGAGAGGAGTTCTGACAACAGTAACGGAAATAATAATTACCTGGGGTCACAAAAGGGAAAGGTGAGAGAAATGGGGGGGGAGTCAACAGCAATGAGTGCAAGAAGGAAGAAAATGTTCCAAAGTTGATTGTGGTGATGATTGCACAACCCTTCTTTTACGGATTGACCTATTGAATTGTATGGTGTATTAAGTATAGCTCCATAAAACTAATTTTAAATAAATAAATAAAGACAAGGGGGGAAATGTCTTGCTTTTAAGTCTACAACACACACATACACACACACAGAAAAGTTCTCCATAGTTGAAATTTAAAATACATTTGTTGATACTTTTGTGAGACAGCAGGTTTTGTGTGATTGTTCTGATTTACCAAAGCATCGTGCTCCAACACCAAGGCTTTAATAATTCAGCTGCTGTTCCAGAGACTGCCTGGTGTTTTGGCTACGAAGATCACATAGTTGTGGGTGGTCAGAGTTGCCCTTCCCCTCAGCTCACGTCAATCCAGCTCTGTCGGATGTCCTTCTCTCTTTGTCTGTATGGGAAAAGAAATCCCCACTCATTCAAGAAGCATAGAACCATAGACTAGCACCGACGCGGGTACCAGATTGTATGAACTCCCTTTTTGACTTGGTCACTTATTAGCGCTGCTAACCTTGATCAAGTCCCTTAACCTCTGTGTGCATCAGAGCTCTCTCCATATGATATTAAGAACAACTTCTTCCCCCCGCCCCCTCCGCCCCGCATCACTGCTCTGGTGGGAGTAGGAGGCCCAGCCTTGCTCCTAGAGAGCTGCTGCTGTATTTGAACTGCCAACCCTGTGGGCCACAGTCCCACACACAACCCCTACGCCACGGGGGCTCAGCCAAGAACAACTTCTAACTTCTGGACATGTGGCTAGGATTAAGTGCGGTGCTGACTGGTGGTAAAGCTCTCAGAAGAGAGCCTGTCACACTGTCAATACTGCTGTCACTGTGTCGTCTTTCACTTCTTGGCTGTGCAGTGTCCCTTTTTTAACCCCTGATGAATTGCTTTTCTGATATTTGCTGCCATTTGGTTGTAACTGTCTATGCACATTTTTCTCTATATGCTTCAGACTGAATTTCTTGAGCCAGGGACATGTCTTAGTTTTTGCCTGGCATAGCTGCTAGGCATAGTAAGTGGTCTCTAGCTATTTGTGGTATGAGCCAGACTTCATTTTATTAATTTAATAAGAAATGCCAAAGCAAAGACATTTTCCCAATCAGCAATAATCTCTTACTGTGTTTTAAAGGCTAAGATCACATTCTCTCTGAGGCACTAAGAAAGAGCTCAGGCAGTCAGTTATTTCAATAGCTTTTGTTTTTTGTCATTAAAACTTGGGCCTTCCTTGTGGCCTTTCCTTGCCGCAAATTCCATAAAATATTTAGTTTCCTAAACACCTTGAAGTTTAATACTTCTAAAGAAATGCTCATCTGGAAATGTCAGGTATAATTTATTAAACTTCTGCTTTCCGTATACATATTACTGTAGTGCTGCCTTTCTGATGGGAACTGAATGACAGAAACAATGTGGATATTGAAAGAGCCATATCGTGCTCCAGGTAGGAGTTGGAGGAGGCATTTGGGAATTACTCCCACTTTTAGCAGATGCTTGGTGAGATTTGATCCACAGGGCTGAAATTCAGCTCTCTGGGAGAATAATACACATCCTGCTTTACAGCTTTGGCTTTGGACTGTGCATGGCCCCTTGTCTCCCGCATGTCCATGAGGCTAATCCCCACACTTCCCCATTACAGCCTTGGCTCGAATTGCATGCCATGGGATCCTATAGCTTGCTTCCGCTTCCTTGGAAATCATTGATTCCTCTTACTCTCCTGCTTTTTGGATTGTTTGTTTCTTGTCATAGTATCAACTTGTATTAGTCTAGGTGTCTTTAGATTGTACAGTGGTTGTGCACTTGGCTACTGGCTGAAAGGTTAAAAGTTCAGGCTCCCCCAGCGGTCTCTCAGAAGACACCTTTCATTCTGAAAGGTGATAGCCTTGAAAATCCCATGGAGCAATTCTATTTTATATCGATGGGGACACCGGCAGCAAAAGATGGGGAAATTTTTCTTTACATCAGACTGTGGGAGCTCTACGTTGTCTTTGATTTTGTAGGGCTAAGAAATGTAGTGCCGCTTATTCTGTTTGCAATGTTTTGGTCTGTTGTCATAGAGACAGTCGATCGGAGTCTCTGGTTCTCTTACCTCGGTTTAGGTGCACACTGGTTAGGGGATTATAGAGGGATAGTAATTCAGACTGCTATCTGCCTCCCTTCACCTCACCTGGGTGTCTAGGTACAGAAGTTTCTATTCTGATTTCTAGAAACTTAAAAGCATGATGTAATAGGTACACCATTTCATGTCAATGCGAAGATGTCAATTAAAGGTGTATGGGATGAATCAAGTCACTACCTGTTGGTGACTCCTTGTGGGAGGGGCCTTCTCCTTAGGAGGCTCATGGAAACCTCCCCTTCTCTCTCTCTACTGATCCTGGTTGCTGCCAGGATTAGAGACACCAGAGCCACGTGACTTTTCAGCCACCAGCCTGTATCTTCGCACGTTCTGCATCATCGTATGTGCCTGCATGAGTTTGAGGAGGGACTTATGGACTAGCCTCGGACTTCAGGACATGCATTGGACTGAGTAGGGATGTTTTCTTGATCTAGAAGTTCTTGTTAGAAAGCTCTTTCTTACACATACATGCATGTTTGTGGATTTGTTTCTCTAGTCAACCCAGTTGAACCCAGAACAGTACCTGAGGAGTGGGGCTCTAGGAAACAAATCACGAGGGGGGAGATTGGAGACTTGTCTGACCTCTGCTTTATCACATTTTTCTTCTTTGGCTACTGGAATTCAGAGAGGGCCATGCAGTTTACTGGGTTGTTTTTTGGAAAGGACATGGGAAGCGAAGGTTTTGATTCCCAGATGTTGTGTTTGGTTATTCTGAACTGAAATGATGGAAATAAAAGTGATGGAAATCTTGAACTTCTCTGAGTCATTCTGCTTAGTCAAAATGGATGATGGAAGGCCTGCCCCTGACTTGATGCAGCCAGAGGCCTAAGACCATATTGCATAGGAATGTGATAGTTTAGAGCAGAAAACATTAAATTTAAGAAATGTGTTTAGGTTCTAAATGTACTAGGATTAGACTGATTTCTTCCACTTATGGTTATTGATATAATGTGTGATAGAAATGATTATTGGGATGTATGAATAGTTTGTAAGCTCACAGCCTACACACATTAAATCGGATTTGCTAAATGGGTTTGTAGGAAATGCCTGCAAAGATGAGTCACACACAGTGTCTTGAGTGCTCAGGATATTTACATTCAAGAAGACTTGCTGAAAGATCTGTTTGCAGACTGAAGGGGGAGAGGAACCATTTGGCTTTTTTGAATTTTGAACTAGCAGTTTGTGCCTGAAGCTGGAAAAAATTTGGAATCCTGAAAGGACTCCCCTTTCTAGGACTGAATGCTAAAGGGAGTCTGTGGGCAGTCAGGCATACTCATTCGGCAGACCCACTTGTTCAGGGGACCTTGGAGAAATGCAGTAATAGATAGCAGGGGTGACTCTGTCCACTGGCACCCATGGACTTGGTTCACAGGAGAGATGAAAGCAGGTTGACTGGTCTGAAGTTTAAAGCATTGTGCAGAACCACTACCCAGGGCAGGATCTACCCCAAGGGAGCTAGGGTTGTTGAGGATTTATGAAGGGGCCCTTCATGGAAAGACTGGGTGACCAATGGGCACCCTGGTGAGACTAAGTGAGACAGTCCACCCTAAGTTGGCGGGAACCTGACTGGATGAAAATAGGATTTTTGAGCCTGTGAATTGACGCATATTGCTTCTGAATTTATGGATGGCCTGTCTGAATTTGATTTTGCTTATGGATGCAGACTCATAAAGTTCCAACAGGGATGAAGATTCTTCACATCAAAGAACATGGAAGTCTCCTCAGAGCACTGTTGATAGAAATGAGCATACCCCAAATATATAGCAATTAGATATACCAAATTGAGAGGATGGCTTATAATCTTTCATGGAGGGGGGAATATGTTGATAGGGTTATAGGATTATAATGTAGGTATTGACATAACTGCAATTGTTAGGCATATGTATTTTAGCTTATCCTGTTAGGCACAAATATTTTATTATTGTCTTTGCTTTAAAAACTATGTATGGCTAAAAGTGTCAAGTTGACAAGGGATGGATTTTGGTAGCTGCATAATTCCATTCCAACTTGAAGATATAAAAAATTGTAGGGATGGAGTTTAGTCTGTGAAACAGGTAACAGCCTGATGATGACTGCTTTGGAATGTGACTATCTCATAAGGAGAGTCTGGGAACCTCTTCCTTTTTCTCCCTGCCTTCACCTTCCTGCTGGATGACTAAAACCTCAAGTCTTGGAAATAAGTGGTGTCTAAAAGCTATTGAGTCAAACAGTGGCTTAAAATAACTAGTAATATCTTTTTTTTTTTTTAGTAATTCAGCTTGTTCAGGCAAATAGTTTCAAAAAATCAGACAAGGCATTAGGTTTAGAGCACATTAGTACTTATTTTAATTGGTCTCTAAGATAATGTTATATGATATACTTGTCTACTGCTTGTAGTAAAACTGTCATTTTTCCTCCTCTCTTTCTATGCAAAACTTTACATATCTGGAAACTATATCTTCAGAGGAGATACATCTTACTTTGAGCCAACCTTCTGGGAAATCAAATGATTCCTCTAAAATGATCTTGCTCAGCAATATCTAATTTGGAAGCATAACAGCATAATATAAGAAGATACTTTCATGATGGCGTTCAAAGAGTATAAATGGAAATTCATTTACAGCAGAGGGAAAAATGTGTGTAACAAAGTTTTGTTCAGACTCCATTTTGTCTTAGGCTCCACTTTCTGATACCAAGAAAGCTACTTAGGTCTTCTGGTAAGTAAAATAAGGGAAAAGCAGATTTCCTTGGGGAAGAACTTTGAATACATATTTAAATCGACTTTAAGCAAAGGAGTCCACCTATACTATATTGCTCTCATGTACTCTGGACTAAGTGTTCTTTCTTCCATTTTGGTGGTTTAGCAACTTTCTTAGGAATCAAAGATGTCATTATATCTAAAAGAATTGGTCACCAGTCAACCTTTCAAGAGGTAGCACATTAACAAGAGTAAATAGTATTGAAGGACAAAGCCCAAGCTGCATCAAAGCATTATCAAAAAACAAAACTCCAACAATTGACAGGAGATCAATGAAAATGTTTCACAAATTGATGCAGCCCTGGAAGTACTCCATAGTCTATGCCAAGAAATTTGGAAGACAGGTAATTGACCAACTGACTAGAAGGGATCCATATATCTGCCCATGACTCAACATAATGTGAAAATTATCAAACAATATCATAATATCACAGGTATGTAAAATGTTGCTGCTAATACTTTTAAGTGGCGGCAACAGCACACCTAAAGGGATCTACTAAATATTCAAGCCAGATTTAGGAGAGGATGTGGAATAAGAGATGCCATTCTCAATGTCAGATCTTGACTGAAAGCAGAGAAGACCATAAAGATGTGTATTTTTGTTTCATTGACTACACAAAGGCATTTGACTGTGTGTGTGTCATGACACAATCTGAATAACATTTTGAAGAATGCAACTTCTAGAGCACTTCTTGTGTTTATGCTGAAGCTGGACATAGAAGCTATCTCTGGAGCAGAAAAAGGAGATACTGCAAGGTTTAAAATCAGGAAAGGTGCATGCCAGGGTTCTATCCTTTCACCACACTTATTAAATCTGTATGATTTAATACAGCAAAGAATCTGGAAAACTGGACTATGTGAAGAACACAGCATTGAGATTGAAGGATGGCTCCTGGGCAACCTACAATGCACAAATGGCACAACCTTGCTTGCTGAAAGGCATGAAGATGTAGCTGATTGTATCTTGTTCACTGTGCATGGAGCCATTAGACAGGAGCCCACTCCGGGATTCCTCACCCCCACAGCAGTATGCTGTTGTTGGTTGTGTGCTGTTAGTATCACATAGTTAGTTCTAACTCATAGTGATCTTATGTACAACAGAGCAAAACATTGCTAACAAAACGCATAATATTCCTCTGGTTCTTTGAGGCTTCCTCATCTCCCACCTTCATGACCCCAATTTTACTCTTCATTGTGGGCTAGACTGGAGGTACAGATAAGAGCTCACACAGACTCTAGGTAAGATAAACCATCGAGGAACAGAAATGGGAGTGGTGATACCAGCAGGGTAGGAGGAAGAGTAGGGAGAGGAGGGGGGAAGAAACTCGGGGGAAGGGAGACTGCGGTCAGTGTAAAATATGAAAATAACAATGAATTGTTATTCTCACAATGGTGAGAGGGGAGATGAAAGGAAGCTCTGTTACCAAGAGCTCAAATAGAAAATAAATGTTTATAAAATAATGATGGCAGTATATGTACAAATATACAACTGATGTGTGAATTGTTCTAAGAGCTTTAAGGGCTCCCAATTAAAATTATCTTTAAAAAAATCACCCTAAAATTATATAATCATAAATGAAGGGGAGTACAGATTGAGGGCCCAAAGCCCATCTCTAGTTACAGAAGAGTCATGGGGAAGAGATGAGCCAGTTAAGGTAATGAAATATACAAATTTCCTCTAGTTCTAAAATGCTTCCTCCTACACCCCCCCCCCACTCCCACTATCGTGATCCCACTTCTACCTTATAAATCTGGCTAGACCAGGGGATGTACACTGATACAGACAGGAACCGAAAACATGGGGAATCCAGGACAGATGGTCCCTTCAGGACCAGTGGTGAGAGTGGTGATACGGGGAGGGTGGAGGGAAGGTGGAATAGAAAGGGGAAACCAAGTGCAGGGATCTATATATAACCTCCTCTCTGGGGTACAGACAACAGGGAAGTGGGTAAAGGGAGGCATCGGACAGTGTATGATATGACAAAGTAATGTTAATTTGTAAACAATTAAGGGTTATGAGGGAGGGGGATAGGGAGGGAGGGGAAATATGAGGAACTGATACCAAGAACTTAAGTAGAAGGAGGATGTTTTGAAAACAATGATGGCAACAAATGTACAAATGGGGTTCCCATACAATAGATATATGTATTGATCGTTATAAGAGTTATATGAGCCTCTAATAAAAGGATTTTTAAAAAAATCATCCTGAAGACAATGACTTGGTTGAGCCACCCCAATCCTATGGTTCCCAGTCATGTGGATTCCAGGAGAGTTAGAAGTGTTTCCCAGTGGTTATGTCCACATGTATGTTTTGAGGGTGGGGGAGTGACTGGGTAACACTTGGAACATCATCCCAAATTATGATCATTTGGGGGAATCATTTTCTTCAGTGTATCTTTTGATTGAGCCCAGAATTTATTTATACTACCTTTTTATTTCACCCATTTGTTCAATGGTACTTACTAGAAGGTTCTCTTAGCTATTGAATGATAAAACACATTTCTCCTTAATCCATGCTGAGTTGTCCCCCTAAAGGTAACTGGCAAATACAGCTAGATTTAACTTCAGGTAATTAAATGTATGTGACTCTTGAGAATCGTTTTACATTTTGTAATTGCGGTGCAATTTTCAAGAGCAGTAGAAATAAAATTTCTTACTGTCTTCATATTTAAAGCCTTCACAGTTTGCATTCTCTGCTGCTGGCATTTTTATCGAGCTGGCACTCTGCGAAAACAATCATTTTATCTTCAGAAAACAATTACAGTTATAATTAGTAGTGCTATCACTTTCTTAACAGCACAGGCAGAGGGGATGATCTGACCTCCAGCTTCATCAACATAAAATGCTGGGACAGTGTGAGAGTGTCAGGCTGCCAGCAGTGCTGCAGCTTGCCACCACCTGAGCTAAGCTCCCAAATCATGAGTAGGAAGACATTTCAAGTAGGATGCTGTAGATGATGGGAGTTCTAATGAAGTCCCTGGGTGGTACAAATGGGTAAGAGTTGGGCTACTGAGAGGCTGGAAGTTCTCATCCTCGCAGCGGCGAGTACTTGGATCTGGAGGCAGATTACCAGATTTGTAAACCACCTAATTTGAGCATCTGTGAAATGGAGAGAGCTAGACTTTATGGCAAAGAGCTGTAGGGGTATGACTGGTTGGGCTGTTAACCTCAGTACCAGCAGTTGCAAGCTACCAGCCATTCCCCAGGAGAATGGGAAGACTAGCTACGCCCTTAAAGATTTAAAGTATCAGAAACCCATAAGGGAAATTCTGCTACGGTTTCAGGGTAGCTGTGAGTCTGCATTGACACAATGGCAGTAAGTTTGGTTTGGTTTGGACCTTGTAGAGTTTGGGTGAGGATTACATAAACTAATGGAAGATAAGACATTCACAACAACCTAGGTTTATAATAAAAAAATGTAAACCTGTTGCTATTCAGTCAGTTTTAACTCATGGCAAGTGTATGCATTACTAATTAGAAATGCTTTGTAGGGTTTTCTGGGTTGTCATCTTTATTCGTTTTTTTTTCTTTCTTTTTTCTTTTTGGCATCACTGCCTTCTGGTGGTGGGAGTAGAAGGCCCAGTCTTGCCGCTGGATTTGAACCTCCAACCCAGTGGGCTGCAGTCCCGCGCACAACCACTATACCACCGGGGCTCAGCCCATGATTACTGAAGTTGACTATCAGGCTTTTCTTTGTGGTGATGAATAATAAACAATAATAACAATAACATAAGACTTCCCAGATTTTTTAAACACATCCATCTGAGGCTTCATTCCCAACATTCATCGAGTCGAGATGATCTCCTAGAAATGGTATATTTAAACGCCCAGATTAGCATAGAGGCAGCTTATAGGCTATGCCATGAAATACTTGGCAGAGGAGAACAGTGGGAGGGGGAAGGAGACTAAAATTGGTTATGATTGCACAGCTCATTTTAAAGACAATTTGACCATGGAGGGGGGAATGCTCTGAGACTGGTGTGGTGATGATTGTACAATTCCTCTTAATGATTGAATGCTTTAACTATTCAATGGTGCAATATGAAAATTATATCCTATAACCAAAATTGTGAAAAATAAAGTAATATATTTGAAAAAATAGATCTGTTGTTATAGGTTGAGATGTTACAAGGTTGTGAGATGCCATTAATTAAAGAATATAAAGAAACCAACCTAATGTTCCATAATTAAGAAGCAGAAGCTACATGAGAGTTAATATAGTCCACTCTTCCCATGCTCACTTTTTAAGTAAAGACACTGAAGTCTGTTGAAGTGCCATACTCAGTTTCACACAGCTGCTTAATAGAGTTGAAGCCACTATCATGGTGTATTCATTCCAGCCACAAGCTCTTTCCACTCCATGGGACAAAACGTGTGTCCACTGTCACCAAAGTTCTATGTCTTTCACTTGGATCCACAAAATACTTGGACTGGTTCTAGAAGATGAAATCCAAATAATGCTTTCCAAACCCTCACCTTCTCCATTTCCTCTGGATTTTGTTTGTTTTGAACTAAAATGTATGATTTGCATTCTTGTGATTTGAGAAGTTGGTGAGATGTTTGTTTTTCTATTAACAGTACAGTGGTATCCCCTCTCTTATTGAAAACTAGGTGATGGTTTGCAGAGCAGGTTATTAGCTCATCAAGCCTCCTAATGGCTTCTGTGGCAGTTACATAATCTACTGTGAAATTGAGGGAAGGAGTGGAGTTTAGCCTGCCAATCAGGTCATAGTTTGATGACCTCATTTGGAGCGGCAATAGAGATAAATAGCTCCCTGAAGGCCAGTCCCTTTCCTGATGTTGAGACACTCAGGAAACTGGAGGAGACACATGGAGACTCATGTCCATGTCGAGATGCTTCCACTGCCACTGGATCCACAGTACTTTCCACCTTGTGATTGGCCTGTGAACTTCCTGCATGTGGCATCATTGCATGTGTTGTGTGAGTTTAAAGAGGAATTTAGGGACTAGTAAAGTACATATGGGCTAATATCAAATTTATGGACTTGATCTGGACTGGGTTGGGATATTTTTTCAATATAAAATGGCTCTGGTATATAAAGCACTTTCTTATACATATATGTGTTTCTATGAATCTGTTTCTCTAGTCAACCTGAACTAACAGTGCTCCATCACTTTTTGCTCATCTCCTTCTTGTTGAATATTATCTCCCCCTTCATCCAAGCTAACACCTGTTATTATTGTTTATTATTCATCACCACAGAGAAAAGCCTGGTAATCAACTTCAATAATGATGACCACCCAGAAAACCCTACAAAGCACTTCTAATTAGTAATGCATACAGGTGTCTTGAGTTACAACTGACTAGATAGCAACGTGTAGCTGTGACTTCTCCTCCCTTACCTTCTCTGGGTTACCCCAGGGAAGCATCTAAGAATGCTTCTTTTAGTGTGAGAACCCTTTCGTGACTTTTCGTAACAGGAGTTTCACACACTATTTGTCCTCTTGTGCTCGATTCATTTCAGGCAGCATGATGTGCTCTAAGGTCAGCCACATTCAGAGGTGTGACCCGGATTCCTTGTTATTTCTGAACTGCTGTACAGTGTTCGGTGGTGAATATTCGAATGGCAGCCCCAGTCATGAAGGAACTCTTGGATAGGTGAATCCTCTGATAACGCATGCTGGCTCTTTTCCTGAAAACAGTTGTTAATGTAAATATAGAAGTCCATAGGAATATTATTATTTTATTTACTTAATATGAACTTCAACCATACCTAAATCCAGGTAAGGAATTACTGCAATAAGCACTATTGGGGAGGAGGAGAAATGTGCCTATTCAATATATATGTGAAAGCCTGAATAAAAATGGTAATGGGGAATGCTTTCCTAATTTTTGAATAAGTTGACATATATGGATTTTGTGTCACTGGGCAGGAAGAGGCAATATGAAAGATCCTTCATAACCAACAGATGAGTTTTTATCTAGGAAAAAACATTTCTTCTATTTTTTTCTCTGTAGTAGCCAATGATAGCATTCATTAACCCCGAGGGAAATGGCAGGCAAACCCATGATAAGATACCATTTTACCCAATAGCATGATTGTGGAAATGCTTCTGGGTAATGCTGTTGGGTCAGTATTGGAATGCTAACTCCAAGGTCACCTGTTTAAACCCATCAACAGCGGTGTGGGAGAAAACTGAGCCTGTCTGTGTCTGTAAAGACTTAAAGTCTCTGAAATCCTATATAACATTACCATGAGTGAGAATCAAGTCAATGGTAGTGGGTTTGGTCTGGGGGAAGTATCACTGTTAGGGCAGTAGTAGAATCCTTGTCTTCCATACAGGAAACCTTGCAGACCAAGAAAGCTAGTGAAAACCTTACAGGTTATAATGGTCTGCGTGCCTTGTGCCTGGAGTCTCATGAATAAGTGGGTAACAAGACATCTATAATAAAGAAGAGAAATAAGAACAAGGAATGTGGATTTGGATAAAACCGAGCCCTCACACATTGCTAGTGGGAACGTGAAAAATGGTGCAGATACTGAAAACATGCTGATAGTGCCTTTAACTGTTGAACACACAATTCCACTCATCATATATTTGCATGCCAAAGAGAGTTGGAAACAGGTGCACACACACGAAAAGCCAACATGTCCACACATATCCGCAGTAACATTGTTCATGATAGCCAAAATAGGAATAGCCCAAATAAATAAATAAAATGTGGTGTATCTATGTAAAAGTCATGTTGTTTCAACATAAAAATGCCACAATATGATAGGCGAAAGTTGCTACTCACAAAATACCACATATTGGCTGAGCCCTGGTGGTGTAGTGGTTGTGCGCGGGACTGCGGCCCACTGGGACCGAGGTTCAATTCCAGCAGTGGGGCTGGGTCTCCTACTCCCACCACCGAGAGCAGTGATGCCAAAAAAAACCCCACATATTTTATTATTACATTGATTTGGAATATCCATAATAGACAAATGCATATAGATTATGGTTTCCTGGGGCTAGGAGTGATGGCAGGGTGCAGGCAGCAAGGAAAGTTGAGGGGAATGGGAAGTGATTAAAGATTTTGAGTTTTTTTATGACGTGATGAAAATTTTCTAAAAGTGATTGTGGTTGTAGCTGCCCATAGCCTTTAATATACTGAAAACAATTAAGTGAAAGACTTAAATAGGGATGAATTGCATGGTATATGCATTATATCTCAATAAAACTGTTGCTTTTAAAAATAAAATCATATAACACTGTCCTCTGCAAAATATCACTCATGACCAACTCTTTTGCTGAAGAAATATTCCATAAAAATTTTAGGGCTTTAGGGGAAACACACAGCATACTTAATCATCATCATCATCATCATCATCATCATCATCATATGAACAAAGGATCTTAGTATTATCAAATTTGATGAAAACAAAGAATATGAAAAACATTGACAAGGGAATAAGAATCATTTGAACTACAAACACATTCCATGTGAAGCGCTCAGCTAGAGTTTACTGACCTACTGTCTTTTATATACTGTGCCAGGTGCTAAGGAATTAAAAATAAGTAAATACGTAATCAAAATGGTATCAAGTCTTCGTGTTCTAATAGATGTTTCAAGGCATATAGAAGTGAAGAAACCACACATCTGTTCCCAAAGGGAGCGTCTAATTTGAGAAACAAACAGAGTCACATGACTTTTGATTTTGCACATAATACATTCAGGAAGCATGGCCTCATGTTCATCATAACGCACACTTTAGGATCTATCTTGAGGCATAATGCGTCTGTGATTAAAATGTCGGCACACTTGCAAAGAAATTGAGTTACTATAACGCTTAATCAAATTTATGCACCAACTAGTGATGAAGTTAGTGATGAAGAAATTGAAGAATTCTATGAACTTCTTTAGTTTGAAATTGATCAAACATATACTAGGTATATCGGTGATTGGAGTGCAAAAAGGAGGAACAAAGCAGAAGGAGCAGTAGTCGGAAAATATGGCCTTGGTGATAGAAATGAGGTTAAGGATTGCATGTTAAAAATTTACCAGACCTCTTCATTGCAAATACCAGCTGTAACAAACATACATGGCTTCTGTACACATGGACTTCCCAGATGGAATATATAGGGATCAAATTGATTACACCTGTGGGAAGAAACTGGGACCTCATAACCTTTCAGTTCCAGGCAATTTTCTCTCTCTTTCTCTTGTTTCTTTCTGTAGCTCTCTGCCTGTTTCTTTTCTTCAGCTTTCTGTTAATTTAGAAAACATAAGGCTACATAGAGTTTATAAGCTCAGTTACAGCGACAACGGTTAAGTTTTCTTGTCTCTTCCTCTTTAATTCAAAATTCTTTTCACACACACAACCCTATATTAGTTTCCTAAGGCTACTATAACAAACTATCTCAAACTGGACAGCTGAAACCATTAGAAATGCATTCTCTTATAGTTTTGGGGGCTGTAAGAGAAATCTGAAATCAGGGTGTTGGCAGGACCATGATCTCTCTGAAAGCTTTAGAGAAAGAGAAGAAACCCTTCCTGTATCTTCCGAGATTCTGATCCTTGTCTGACATGGTTGGCTTGTGGCTGTATCACTCCCACCTTTGCCTCCAGCTTCACCTGCTCTCTCGTGTGTGACCTCTCCTCTGTGTTTAGAAGATTCAGGGCTCACCATAATCCAGACTGAGTTCATTTTAACAAATTGTATCTACAAAGACTGTATTTCCAAATAAAATAATATTCTGAGGTTCCAAGTGAACATAAATTTGGGGAGCGGAACACTTTTTCAACCTTGTGTGCACTCTAACACAGTCATGAGCTAGACACTTTCAGGCACAAGTCGCAAAAATCCCAACAAGGAATGCATCGATCTGTCATTACTCAAAGTATGGTCAATGGACCAGTAGCATAACTATTACCCATCTTCCTCTCCCTGCTATGGAGTCGATTTTGGCTCATAACAACTTTATAGGACAGAGAAGAATTGTCCTTGTGGGTTTATGAGAATATAACTCTTTATTGGAGTAAGAAAGCTCATTTTCTCCCATTGAGTTTCAAACTTCTGACTCCAAACTTAGTAGCCCAACACAGAACCCATTAAACCAACAGGGGTCTTTCCCTAGAAATAAAGAATTTAAGGCTTCATTTCAGAGCTTTTAAATCAGGACCTGCACTTTAACAAGATTTCCAGCTGATTTGTATGCCCATGTAAATATATGTAAGAAACTGTGGATAACCTTGAGAAGAAGGAGAATTCCAGCACACTTCATTGTGCCGATGCAGAACTTGTGCATGGATCAAGAGGCAATTGTGCAAACAGAACAAGGGAATACTACGTGTTGTAAAATTGGGAAATGTGTGTTTCAGGGTTGTATCCTCACCATATTTGTTCAATCTATATTCAAAGAAGCTGGGTTACATAGACAAGAATGTGGCCAGGATTGAAAGAAGGCTTATAAAAAACTTCAGTATGCAGATGACACAACTTTGCTTCCTCAAATTGAAGAGGAATTGAAGCACTTTCTGCTGACGATCTAGGATCGCCGCCTTCAGTATGGAGTACCACTCAACGTCAGGAAGATCAAAATCCTCACCACTGGACCAATAAGTAACATTAAGATAAATAGAAAAAAGTGTGACGTTGTTACGAATTTTGTCTTACTTGGATCCAAAAATCAATGCTCATGGAAGCAGCAGTCAAGAGCTGAAAAGGTGGGTTGCCTTAGGTAAATCGCATGCCCAAGATTTATGTAGAGTCTTGAAAAGCAAGAAGGTTACTTTGAGGACGAGGGTACACCTGACCCAAGCCATGGTATTCTCTATCACATCATATGTATGTGAACGTTGGACATTGAATAAAGAAGAACAAAGAAGAAAGTAAGCATTTGAATTGTGGTGCTGAAGAAGAAAATTGAAAATTTCACGGGCTGCTTAAAAGACAAACCAATCTGACCTGGAAGAAGTAGGGCCAAGGTACTCCTTGGGCCCATTTTCGGAACCGCTTTGTCAATCCATCTCAAGTCTTACTCTATGTGCTGTCCTTCTATTTTGCCAACCCTGATATCTTTTTCCAGGAACTGGTGTCTCCTGATAACATGTCCAAAGTATATCAGGTGCAGTCTTGCCATCCTTGCTTTTAAGGAGCATTCTGGTTGTACTTCTTCCAAAACAGACTTGTTCATTCATCTGCCTGTTCGTGGTCGTTTCAATATTCTTTTTCAGCACCATATTTCAAATTCATCCATTCTTCAGTTTTCCTTATTCAATGTTGAACTTCCAAAGGTGTGTGAAGTGATTGAAAATACCGTGGCTTGGGTCAGGCACTCTTTACTTCTGAACGTGACTTCCTTGGATGTTCAACACTTTAAAGAGGTTTTATGTAACAGATTTGCCAGTGCAAATATACTATTTGATAGTCTGACTGCTGCTTCCATGAGCCTGGATAGTGGATCCAAGCAAAATGCTTTCTCTGACATTTTCAGTTTTTTCCCCCATTTATCATTGTATTATCTATCGGTTCAATAGAGGATTTCAGGTTTTGTTTACATTCAGTCAAAATCCACACTGAAACATGCAGTCATTGTTCCTTATCAGCAAGGGTGTCCAGTCCCCTTCACTTTTAGCAAACAAAGATGCGCCAGCTGCATATCTCAAGTTGTTAATTATTCTTCTTCTAGTCTATTTGAATGACGACTCTTGGTCTATATACTGGCTCCCCTGCACACACTGAAGTATTTAAGGCTTCCCCTTCTTCACTATGTTATCCATAGCTTGTTATGACACACACACTCCAATGTCTTTGCATAGTCTATAAAATACAGCTGAACCGCTTTCTGATCTTCTCTTCTTTTAGACAAGATCCATATGACATCAGCAACGATATTTCCTGTTCTACACCATAGAGGCTAGGGTTTACAACACATACATGTTGAGGGATACAATTCAATCCATAACACTTTCCCTGGATCTAAGGAGAGGCACATGGCTTCCCATCGTCAAGAAATACGTAAGTACTGGAAACAATGGTTCTTTCATAGGCTGCTAACTGTAGCGTTGGCTACCCAAATCCACAGCTACTCTGTGGAAGAACGAAGTATCATTCTGCTCTCATAAAGTTCATAGCCTTGCACATCCCATAGGGAAGTCCCACTCTGTCCTAAGCGAACATGATTCTTCAGACTTCAACCTAAAAGCAATGGGTTTGCTTTTGTTTGGGGAAGCAAGTTGAGAGATGGGGTGTGGGTATTTGGCAAGCAGGCAGTAGTGTGTGCCATGCCAATATGGCACCGAGCCCAATGTGTACAGACCATAAAGTTTGGTGTAAAGAGCACCCATATGTGAAGTGTTGGTTGGAGATAATTTGGTGAAGGCAGAGTTCATTGATCATTTCCCATCAACTTGATATACTTTCCCACCAGCTTTTACCTCCTCATTAAAAATTCATCTCTCCAAGGACGACCAGCTTGAAAGCACATTGAACACTATTTTTAAAAATATTTTTGAGAGTGAGAGAGTAGTAGTAAAATAGTAACTACTATTTCAGACACAAAGTTACTTATATCTAAAAATGGGGAAGCACGCTAAACATCTGGCTAATCCATGAAAGCCTGCATGTTGGACTGAAAAAGATATAGTAACTAAAATTTATTAAGTACTTGTTATATATTAAGCACTGTGCTACAAATTATACATGAATTACCAAACCCCAAAAAAACCCTCACTGACTTGTTGATTCCAACTCATAGCAAGCCTTAATGGCACAGTGGGTTATGCCTTGGGCTACTAATGGCAAGGTCAGCAATTTAAAACCACCTATAAAGAGTTACTGTCTTGCAAACCCAGAGGAGCATGGTTATGAATGCTATAATACATGAATTAGTGACTTAATTCCCCCAACAATCCTATAAATACATTAATACTGTCTATAATATCAGATGAAAAACTGATATAAAGGAAAAATAATTTGCTCAAGGTGACGCTGTAAGAAGCAGAGGCAGGATGTGAACCCAGAAAGTCTAATGCCAGGGCTCATGGTCACAATCTTCCCAGGAAATGAACATCAAGTGGTGCTTATGCATGTCCTCTTTTCAACCTGGAAAAGTCACTAAAGTGCACTTGATTAACAGCTGAGAAAAAATTCGTGAACGACGTCCTTCTTTTGAACAAATATTAAAAACACAAAAACTCTTTAGAAACTTATAAATCCAAAGGAACTTGCTGCCCGTTTTACTTTACTCCATTTTGATGTTGTATTTTATTGAATAAACTCAAGGCGAAAAATGCACTTATTATGTAATGCTATCTTGCCAATTTGAGCACATTTCAACTGCCTCTGAAACCTCACATTAATAGCTTCCAATTACTGGATAATAATATGAGGGGGTGGGAGGAAATATTAAAACTAAAATAACCAAGAGTTAGTGTCTCTAGCTTTTCTCTCTTTTGGTTTCTCTTTGTTCAGTGGCTTGAATTAAAGGAGTGTGAACTCTAACTGGAAGCTATGGTTTCATTATTCTTAGGTTGTTTTCTTTTTTAAAAAATGTAAACAACTCTATTATGGTTTTTTAGTAAGGGATTTGGAGACCTTACTATATTATCCCTGCAAACAACTTATTTCCTCTATTTTGCTGGAGTGTGCAGTTATTTAAAGTAATAGTGTATAATTCTTTTGGCCCTGCTGATTTTTCTAAATCAATCCATTCTATTAGTCATATTTGCCTTGCCTCTGTGCTGAACTCAAC
Source organism: Nesogale talazaci (assembly GCA_004026705.1). Classification (NCBI taxonomy): domain Eukaryota; kingdom Metazoa; phylum Chordata; class Mammalia; order Afrosoricida; family Tenrecidae; genus Nesogale; species Nesogale talazaci. The sequence goes on from PVJH01009954.1 coordinate 62,374, forward strand.
TGGATGGAAATGAGCTATTATTTTAAAGCTCCATTTCTTTTTAGTACTAGAGGCTATATTGATTTACAAAAGAGAAAGTTGTTAAATTTTTGACTCATTGACTGCCCACAAAACTTTAGAGAAGGCAAGTTTACTGACTTCAGATTTTGTTTGACAGCTGTATAGAGCACTCTGTACCTGAATTTTCCTTTAAGCAGTGGTAATACTAATCTACTAAAGAAATAGTACTTGGAAGAATTGCAAGTGTGCATTATTTTATATAAAAAAAACCCAAAATTTTCATATGAGATGTGTATTTTCTTTTCTTTTTGCCGTGAAGGCATCCCTATCATCAGTAGCATGATGGTCAAGCACTCAGTGGATGACCGTAAAGTTGACCATTTGAACCTAGTCAGTGCCTCAGAAGGACTAAAACCTGGCAATCTGATCCTGTAAAGATTATGGCCCAGAAAGCTCCCAGGTAATTCTACTCAGTAACACCTGAGATCAGTGTGCGCTGAAATCCATTTAAAGAAACCCAACAATAGCATCAAAGAGTTCTGGTGGCATAACGGACTATGAATTGGTTTTCTAACCACAAGGTTGGAGGTTCAAACTTATTAGTCATTTGTGGGGGAAAGATGGAGCTTTCTGCTGCTGTAAAGAATTACAACCTTGGAAACCCACAAAAGCAGTCCAGCTCTGTCCCATAAGACCCGTAGAAGTTGGAATAGTCTCCATTACAGCGAGTATTAACAATAACATCTCTGATAACTAAAAGTAACACCTGATTTCACCTCACAATGATTATTTGAATTATATACCAATCCAGAAGTCAAGAGATAAAGAAAATGAAAATTTCGACCCAATGAAAAATTTGTCAGTCTGAAATTGATTAAACATGCAATCAAGATGCATGGATAATTACTGGTGATTAGACTGCAAAAGATGGAAAGAAAGAAAAATGAATGGTAGTTGGAAAATATGGTCCTGGTGACAATAAATGAAGCTGGAGCTCCCATGCAAGAATTTTGCAAGACCAGAGACTTCTTCAGTGCAGGTACCTTTATTAGCAACATCAAAAGTGACTTTACACGTGATATCACCAATTGGAATATACAGGAATCAAATTGGAAGAATAAATAATGAACTTACTATCAGCAGTCAAAATGAGGTGAGATTAATTGTGGAACAAGCCTTCAATTGCTCATGGGCAAGTTCTGGTTGAAAGTGAAGAAAATTAAACCAAGTCCTTGAAAACCAAAAAACCACCTTCAGTATGCCCCTCTTGAATCCAGAGAGTCCCTCAAGAACAAATTTGGCATCCTGAATACTAATGACAAAAGTCCTGACAAATTTCAGGATGCCATAAAAAACACAAAAAGCAAAAGTTTGTTAAAATATAAGAAATAAAGAAAGGACAAGAGTTCAGAGGCTTTGAAAACTGCTTTTGAATGTAGATAAAGCAAATGGAAGAAATTATATTTTGTAAAGAGCTGAACAGGATAAAAAATGAGGAGCTGATACCAAGGGTTCAGATAGAAAGAAAAGGTTTTGCGAATGATGATGAAAACAAATGTACACGTGTGCTTGACACAATGGATGGATGGATTTTGCTAAGGGTTGTACAAGCTCAAGAAAATGATTTCTAACAAAAGAGCTGAACAGAACACTTCAAAGGCAACTTGAGAAGACTAAGTATAGTGAAATGTGCAAAGATTTGAAGTTAGAAAACCAAAACAGAAAAATGTGCTTGGCATGTCTTGATCTGAAAGAACTGGGGTGTGGGGGGTGGGGCGAGATTCAAGCTGTGAGTCATTCAAACAGTAGCATATGATCAAGAACTGAAGATACTGAAGACAAAGGTTCTAGCTGCACTGATGGTATCAGCCCAAAACAAGACTCCAGAAATTAACAGAATGCCAATGGAAATATTTCAACAAGTTGATGAAAGCCTGGAAGCGAGCACTCACTTGTCTATGTCAAGAAATTTGAAGGCAGTTCCCTGGATAATGGACTGGAAGAGGACCATATTTGTGCCAATTGCAAAGAAAGATGACCCAATAGAATACAAGTGTATCAAACAATATCATTAGTGTCATTAACTAGTAAAATTTTACTGAAGGTGATTCAACAAAAGTTACAGCACTACATCAATAGGGTGTTGCCAGAAATTCAAGCTGGACTCAGGAGAGGACGTGGAATAAAGCTGATGTCACATGAATCTTGTCCAAATGCAGAGAGTTCTGGAAAGATGCTTACTTGTGTTTACTTGATTATAAGAAGACATTAGACTGTGTATTACAAACAATTATGAATAGCATTGAGAAAGAAAGGGACTTCCAAAACACTTTATTGTGCTCACAAGAATCCTTTATATGAACCAAGAGGCAGTTGTTAAAATAAACAAGGAAATATTGAGGGGTCTAAAATCATAAAAAGTATGCATCAAGGTTGTATCTTTTCAATATACTTATTCAATATTTATGCTAAAGCAATAATCCAAAAATCTGGACTACATGAAAAATTTGACACCAGGATTATAGGAAGATTTATTTACAACCTGACACATGCAAATGACCCAATATTGTTTGCTGAAAGTGAGGAGAACTTGAAACCTCTGCTAATGAAGAACAATGTATGGTTTACAGCTCAATTTAAAGCAAACCCAAATCCTCTCGATGAGACCAATAGATAAACAGAGAAAAGATTAAAATTGTCAAGGATTTCAGTTTGCTTGGATTCACAATCGATGTTCATAGAAGCAACAGTCAAGAAATCAAATATTTTATTATACAGAAATCTGTCACACAAAATCTCTTCAAAGTGTTGAAGAGCAAGGATGTCACTTTAAGGATTAAGGTGCACCTTATACCACGTGAAAATCGAACAAGGAATAAGGCAGACTACAGTAGAATTCATCTATTTGAATTGGAGTGTTGGTGAAGAATATCTAAAGTACCATGGATTGCCAGAAGAACAAACAAATCTGTCTTGGTAGAAGTCCAGCCAGAATGCCGCTTAGAAGGGAGGATGGTGAGACTTCTTCTCATGTCCTTTGGACATGCTATCAGGAGTTGCTAGTCAGCTGGAAAAGGACATCATGGTTGGCAAAAGAGAACATCACCACAAAGGGGAAGACCCTCAAAGAGATGAGTCAACCAAATGGCAATGGACTAAACTGTAACAACAATTGTTAGGATGGCTAAGGACTTTTGTACACGGAGTTATCATGACTCAGAAACTACATGATGGTTCCTAGCAATCATAACATCATCATCAATGAATATTTTGTTGTTGCTGCAAGAAAATGGTGATGCTGTGTGTAACAAAATGAAGAGCTATCTTTTTCAGTGCCATAGTCATGATTTAGTATAGTTAACATTAAAAAAGTATCCAGGTAAAACTAACCAAGTAGTTTTTAATCAATTAGAGATTGGTGTCTTTCCAGAAGACACTGATGTTATTTTTCTTTTATCCTTCACTAGTTTACTAAGCACTCACTGTATGCATGCCCTTTTTAAGAAATTGTGGAAATTTAATAGAACACTTATACCCTCAGATTTGGCAAATGCTCATAATCTATGCTATTGTCAGGCTGGGTTTTATTCATAGTGCCCTTATGCAATATATCTCTTGATTTCTTGACTGCTGCTTTCCTGAGTTGATTGGTGATCCAAATAAAATGAAATTTTTGATAACTATTTTTGGCTCCATTTATCATGATTGTTGTTCTCTTGATATTAAGATGTAATCCATACTGAAGCCTATAATCTTTGATCTTCATCTTCAAGTCCTTTTCTCATATTGTAGGTTATAAATGAGACCGACACCATTTTCTTCTTCATAGAGTCTCCCTTCTTGGATGATTTATTTAGTATAAAGATTACAAACATGTGGTCAAAAGATAAAACCTGATGTACAACTTTACCAATTTAAAAGCTTGCAGGATCTCTTGTTCTGTTTGTTTCAATGACTACTTCTTGGTCTATGTATAGGTTCTACATAAGCACAATAAAGTGTTCTAAAATGCCCATTCTTTTAAATGTTATCAATAGTTTGCTAATAAATCAGAGGGTGCCTGGCTATTAGAAAAAATAGCATTCAGTAGTCTTAAGGTTTATCTTAAAGCAAGCAGTCATCTAAGTCAGTCAGCTAAGTCCCCCTGGAAGAAGCATATCAGCTGTTGATATAAGATGGAAATAGGACCTGAGAATAAATTCTAAATATTCAGTTTGTGAAGCATTATGGTTAATAGAGGAAGTTCCAGTTAATTTTGAAGGTTCCTACATGGATTGAGTCTAGTGAATTCCACTGACCATATGAATGTGGAATCTATGAATTTGAATAGTTTTAATATCAGACAAAGAACATTGTAATGTGGATTTTAGTGGCTGTAGTTAGACTGGAATGCAGCACCTTTTCATTAGCTCTTCATTTTGGTCCATTTTGAATTTATTCTAGTTATAAAAATATTTTCTGCTTTCTTTTTCACTGAAGTTTTTCTTTGTTTTATTTGATCAATGTTGCTGGGTCCCCCTTTTGTGGGTGGGGGTATGTTTTTCTGTATAGAGAAACTATTATTTAATGATCTATTAATGATATTTCAATAAAGTCAAAGATAATGTAATTATTCTATGACAGAATTTTTAGGCAAGTTAGATCAGCTTTAAAATAGTTTTTATCTTGCTGCCTTTCAATGTACAATGTATATAAAGTAGATAGGGAAAAACCAAGTCAACTATCTCCTATATACCAATGTATTTGGTTCAATTCCAAATTCTTTGCATTAAAATATATTGTGTTAAAATATTATGTTAAATTAAGAATGATATGTGCCAATAACATTTTTATTTTCAGAGGTGGAAAAAATAAAAAGTATTCTTTTTTAAACTTGCTACATGGACTGTCTTGCCACAATAACTAGCTTAGAAAACTATGATCCGTAGAGTCTTATGCCTTTGTATACTCAATAAAACAAAACTAAAAGTCTTTCTAGTACTCTTTGCTTTCAGTCAAGATATAACTGACATCAACCATGATGCCCCTGTGCCACCTGCTCACCTGAATTTGTTTTGCATTTCTGTAATTCCCTGTGGATGTACTTTTGCCACTAGTTTGTATTATCTTCAGCAAAATTTTACTTGTATATGATATTATTGATATTGTTTGGTAATGTCTGGATTCTGTTGTGTCACTTTTCTTTGAGATAGGCACAAATATAGATTTCTTCCAGTCAGTTGGCCAGGTGCCTTTCTTCCACAGGTTTCAGCATAAATGTGTGAGTGCTTCCAGTGTTTCAAGAGTTTGTTAAAATATTTCAATTAGTATTCACTCAATTCCTGGAGTCTTGTTTCTTTGCTTATGGAGATCTATGGGATAAATCAAAAATGAAAATAAATGAATAAACCTATTGAAATAAACCTTTCTTAAGTACACATTTTATTTAATTAAATCTTTTAAAAAACATTTTACTGGGGGCTCTTACAGGTCTTATCACAATCCATACACCCATTCATTGTGTCAAGCACATTTGTACATATGTTGCCATCATCATTCTCAAAACAATTTCTTTCTACTTGAGCCCTTGGTATCAGCTTCTCATTTTTCCCTCCCTCCCCACCCCTCTCCCTTTTGAACCCTTGATAATTTATAATTTTTTTCATGTCTTACACTGACAACTGTCTCTCTTCATACACTTTTCTGTTGCTCATTCCCCTGGAGGGTGTTATATGTTTATCATTGTGATCAACTCTTCTTTCTCCCTCCACCTTCCCCCTACCCACCTGGTATTGATACTCTCATTATTGGTCTTGAGAGATCTACCTAACCTGGATTCCCTGTGTTGTGTAAAGGTAGAATTGGGGTCATGACTGTCGGGGGAACTAGAGGAAAGTTGTGTTTCGTTGGTGCTACACTGCACCCTGATGGCTTGTCTCTTCCTTGTGACCCTTTTGTGAGGAAATGTTCAATTGTCTACATATGGGCTTTGAGTCTCCATTCCACACTCCCACTCATTCACATAAATAGGATTTTTCATTCTGCCTCTTTGGTGCCTGAAACCTTATTCCATCAGCACCTCATAATCACACATGCTGGTGCGCTTCTTCCATGTGAACTTTGTTGATTCTCAGGTAGATGGCCAATTATTTATCTTCAAGCCTTTAAGACCACTAGACACTTTATCTTTTTTTGTTGTTGCTACTATATCTTCTGATAGCTGGCCACCATCAGCTTTCTTCACCACATTTGCTCATGCACCTACATTTCTTTAGCAAGTGTGTTGGGAAGGTGAACACCACAGAATGGTGGGTTATTAGAACAAAGTGTTCTTGTGTTGAGGGAGTACTTGAATAAAGGCCCAATGTCCATCTGCTACCTTAATACTTAACCTATAACTATATGTACATAGATCTATTTTCCTATTGTTATATATAAATATATTTACATATGTACTTGCCTGCATTTAGACCTCTACAAATGTCCTTTGCCTCCTAGTTCTCTCCTCTTGTTCAACTATCATGTTCAACCTTCATTCAGCTTTCATTAATTCCTCTTGGCCACAATGCACTTAATCAAGCCCCAGAAGGCATCTTATACCCTCCTTGCCATCAATTTTAGATCACTTGTTGTTCTTTTGCCCCCAAGTTTATTGGCATCACCCTTCCTTTTTCTGCCTCCTTCTTTCCTGTGTCTCCCCCCACCCCCCAGAACTGCTGGTCCCATTGTTTTCTCCTCTGTATTATTTATCCCACCTTTCTTATCCAGATAGACAAGTAAAAACTATAATAAACACGATAGTTTGGTCAAGATATAGTAAATTAATTTTTTCTAGTGGAGTAAGATGGGACATAGTGTGAGCAAAGCTTCTTGGCAGTTCATCTGTACTATATTTCTCAAATCTACCCCTTGCAACTGCTTTCCCATGCCTCAAATAGCTCAATACACTTAATTTTCTTTGTATGCACTGTACTCTTTGTTAAGGGTAGATTAAGACATCAACCTCTGGAATTCAGGGACAATAAACTTATTGCTCTCATGTGGCTACCCTTCCTCTTTCCCAGATGCTGGCAGTTTGAGTTCAAAGTTGGCATAATTCTTCTTTTAAAGCATTCTTGGTGGCCTTCTATGTCAACCTTCCAGTGCTGGCACAAAAATCAAAAATGCTTATTCTTTTGACCCTGAAAACTCGACTATGCTTTTCGCTCTGTTGAGCCAGACCCCAAGTAAGAATCTTTGTCCTGTATACATTCCCTCTTTCTCTGGCCTGCAGAATAGCCCAGAATTCAGATTGTCTAACTTTCAATGCCTAACTATGGAAATTCTGGTTGAGTTCTTATTGCTTCTAGTTGCTATCATTGTTAGCTTCTGTCCAGTTGACTCTCACGTATGACAACCCCATGTACAATTGAACTTAACCTTTTCATGATTGTAAGTATACATAAGAACCCTGTTGTGGCCACTGTGTATTTTGAGTGCCCTCCAACGTGGAAAGCTCATCTTGCAGCATGTTGGTGAACAGTATTCTCTTGGGATCCTTAGCAACTTCATTGGCTGATTTTGGAAATAGATTATCTTTCCTTTTATCCTAGTGTAATTTAGTCTACAGAGCCCTTGTGGCTATTGGTTATATAATGGGCTGCCAACCACAAGGCCAGCAGTTGGACCCTAGCAGCTGAACCATAGAAGAAAGACAGGGCTCGCTATTCCTATAAAGCAGTGGTTCTCAACGTGTGGGTCACAACCCCTCCAGGGACTCAAACGACCCTTTCACGGGGGTCACCCAATTCATAATGGTCGCAAAATTATAGTTATGAAGTAGCAATGAAAATAGTCTTATGGTTGGGGGGTGGAAACACCACAACATGAGGAACTGCATTGAAGGGTCGTGACACTAGGAAGGTTGAGAACCACTGCTGGAAAGAGTCTCCAGCTCTGAAACCCACAACCCTGACCTCGAAGGTCATGCCGAGTTGGAACCCACTCAATGACAATGAGTTTGGTGAGTTTTGTTGTCCTCATCTGGAAGATCCACAGAAGAGGGTGCCCCTGTTAGTATGTGAAACATCGGGGTCATAGCTTTCAGCTTCATAGCAATATGCCAGCCAGCCTGTTAACATGCACTGGCATATGTGAGCAGTGCTTCAGCTGCTGATTCAGAACCCTTCTCTGCTGTCCATGACAAGCACCCATGAGTTCTATTACACTCTGTTTGTCCCTTCTACATTATTGTAGTCTGTTCTATACTCATTTTTTAAAGAGCCCTGGTGTCACTGTTAAGTAAGCACTAGACTATTAACTGTAAAGGTGAAGATTCCAACCACCAGGGCTCCATGAAAGAGAGGAGAGAATACCTTTTCCTGGAAAGCTTTATAGACTCAGAAACTCCAAGTGGGGTGGTTAGGATACAGGACTAACTGCATAGCAGTGGTTTGGGGTTAGTTTTGATATGCCAATTTTTGATTTACAGGTCTCTTCCCCATTGTAAAGACATTGGAACTAGGGAGGTGGTAGACTCACTGTTTTCCAAGCATTGTTTGGCAAATGTATTATTTAAATGTATTGGCTTGCTGGCAAGGCCAATTTGGAATATTAGTGTGTGGGCTCTGAATAGCAGGCACACCTTAATTCCATCATTCGTTAATCTCTTTCTCATTCATTCATTTCAAGTTATGTTCCATGTAGTGCAGTGTGATGGCTTTTATGGGATCTCCTGTCCAAGAGACGTCAAAGGTGGAGGAAGCAAACTGCTCCCATCCCGGAACTTTGTATTAGATGTATGCCTGGGTGCCAAGAGATTGATGAAAATCCGACAGCTGACAGATTTAATTGCAAAGGTGTCCTGTGGAATTAGGAAATGAAGTATATTCTTTAAAGTGCAGTAGAGGGTTGTAAAGTGTCGTTTACAATGATTTCATGCAATAAATAGCAAGTAAGCACCTGCCTTCTGGATTTACAATTTCATAAGATTTTGAGGGGAGGAGGCTGGTTTAGTATCTGCTCTTTAATGATGTGCTCAAATAGACTCAAGAGAGCCCTGAATAATGAGCTGAAGGTGTTTTTCTTTATTTCATTGCCCAAGCTATGACCCTCTCAGCCTTGTAATTATACGGTAATACAACACAAAGTGCTGATTATTGATTCACTAATTATATTATTTTTTTTCATCTTCTTCACTTAAAGGCTACATTTCCATAAAAGATGCTGGGGGATAACCTCTTATCATCAAAGTGACTTTTGTCCTGATGCAGATTACAAGCCATAATGAAGAAGGACTGATGGCAGACACCTCTGCAATCCTGGATGCAGGCAATTGACAGGGCAACGTGGTCATCAAACCATCCTCATTAAGCAGCTGTAGAATTCATGTCTCAATTACTGCACAGTACACACCTCCACTCTCATACTCTTTGCCTTTCCACCCTATTGTCTTAGTAATCCTCTTTCCGCTGAAGGCCACAGGGCTTGAAGAACAATACCAAATTTCTGTGTGAATCCCAAACAAGGCTTCACTCACATGTACACCAGCACACACCCAAACCAAAAATATGCATACAGGCCTAACACAGAGACAGACTGACTCCGTAAGTCTAAGTTGGACCCAGGGATTTGAAGTTTTTAAAATTTCCCAGATTGTTTATTTTTAATTGGAAAAATCATTTATTTATGTTCCCTTCATATAGCTCATTGTTCAGGAAACAGTTCTTCACCCATGCCTGGACTACCGTACTGCACACACATCCTCTGTTAAAAAACAAAGCGCCCCACAGAATGCTGCCCAGGCGACCAGGTCTCAGCCTGTGGAGCCTGGATTCTTGGTTTACCATTGTTGCCATCTCTGATCAAAGCTCAGGGGCTGTAAGAATCAATCAGTCTATGCAGCAGTGTAATTGTAGAAACAGCGTCTCTTTTCTTTTAGAAATGAAACCGTAAGAAGAAAATGCTGCTTAACACCTTAGATATGTCCATCGAAGGCAGCAGAGAGGAGGGGAAAATAGCGTGATGAGCTTGTATAGTGCCAAGAGTAAGTTCCAGCCCAACTTTACTGGGAGGCCTGTGATTTCACAAGACTCTTCTTTCTCTGCTGCTTGCCATCTTTTTATCATTGGGGATTGGTTTACACACCCTTTAAAATGTAACTAACTGAACCAAATCCAAGACTCGTTGATTTCTTCTTAAAAGGTACTCTACCCTATCAGGGAGCCATACAGTTTCATCCTCATGAATACTCTAGCCAGAAAAGAAAAACTCAAGAGAACACAGATGAATCCAATGATTAGAAGAAATTGAGAGAGTTAAGATTTATTGTGTCAACCTGGCCAATAAATGCATGTGGGGTTAATTGAAGGATAGAGAGAAATGGCTTGGCGATCCTCGCCTTTCTAGTTTTCTGGTCTCTTGCTTTCTGATGGTCTGGACCAGAGTGTAGCTCCCTTAGCCAATTCCCTGCCTTAGCTGGCAAAGCTCACTTCCTTAGAGACATCCTTGAGGAGAAGCCACATGGACTTACCCTGACGCAGCCCTAAGTACTGGAGCAGCCGTGTGGACACCGCTGCCAGTGCTGAGATGCTGACACGTGCACTGATTCGGCTTTACCCCTGCAGTCAGCATCATAGCATGTGTCTTGTGAGATGGAGGAGGACTTTGTGGATTGGTAGACTAACTCATAGACATATGGGTCAATGTTGGAATTTTGCAGGTTTGGGCAGTGCTGGGTTGGGATGTTTTCTTGATGTACACTTACCTTTTATATAAAACTCTTAAAATATGAGTTTCTATGGGTTTGTTTCTCTAATGTACCCACACTAACACAGACATATATTAAGCTTTGGAATGTCTGTTGCACTGGATCTATCCAGATTGTAAAACCTAAACTTCCGGGCTGAGCCCTGGTGGTGTAGTGGTTGTACACGGGACTGCGGTCCACTGGGATGGAGGTTCAATTCCAGCAGCGGCTCCACAGGAGCAAAGGCTGGGTCTCCTATTCCCACCACCAGAGGCCAGTGATGCCCCCCCACAAAAAAAACCACCTAAACTTCCCAGTTATGAGGTAAGACAAGAAAGATATGGCCCTCTAATGCCCATGTGCCTCAATCACAAAGTCAACTTGTGGAGCTTTCACAAAGACCTTGAAAAATTTTTCCATTGGTCATTATTCAGACCCACTAGAGAGTATGCTGTCCTGGCCGATGGCATGTGCATCGGATGGCTTCCCAGCTTCAGGTTAGAGCATTCCAGCACTCAGAGAAGGATTCAGTACAAGGTCTCCATGTGGGTGGTGGCAGGGACTTCAAGAACTTTTAGATAACTTTTTTCCCCCTGTTGAACTCACCCTCCAATCTGTTACCTCCCATCTGTCCCAAAGGCTTTTTCAGTGTATAAATACCTCCATCCTGTGCCCACTCCAGCACCAACTGAATACAGAGAAAAGTGGTGGAAAAGACACTGTTCCAGGAGTAAAAGCACTAACTAAATATTAGCAAGATTGCTTATATTACTGCTTTTTTTCATGTGTTCCTATAAAATCAGACCATGAGAATAAGTTAAGGAGTGATCCTTAAAGTGATCCAGGGAAGAAAACAGTCTATGAAGGGAAATTGCTGTGTGGGTAACCACTGGAGACAAAGGGGGCTCAATCCCACTGGGCCTATTAAAGAGCAGTATGCATGCCCTTCAAAAGTGTGCCCTCAAAGGATGAGAAACTATAGCGTATGTCTATCAGCAGCAGTTCCCTTGCAGCGGAGGGTGATGGCTGGCAGGCTTAAATGTCAGTTTTTGAGTGTCAGCTTATTATTGAATTGAAAGCTCTCAGTGCACATAGAAACTATCTGCAGCCTCTGCTGGTGAGAGAATGCTGGCCAAGGCGTATACAGCATCTGTGACCTACCTGTGACGGGTAGGCTTGTTGTGCCAACACGGCCAAAGAAGGTGGGTGGGTCTGTTGTGATAACGTGGCCAATGAGCACATGTGGGATCAATTGAAGGGTGGAGCTAGAAATGGCTCAGCAAGCCCCGCCCTTGCCCTCTTGCTCTTGGATCTTCCAGCAGCCGACTGCCTGTTTGTCCTGTGCCTCGACCTCCAAGCAACACTACCCGTGGGACACCTGATCATGGACTGTGAAGCTGTGAGTTGAGGTTCCTTCAAGCCCTGCTTCGCCACGCTCCTGGGATATACATCTCTTGAACTCTTGGACTCTGTCATCTGACTGACTGTTGGTCACCTGCCTTGCTGTTCGCCGCTTGTGGCCTGATAGCCTCAATTGCTCTACAGAGGAAGACTCGACGGCCCTCAAGGCTCGAAGGACTGCTCATCTACAAGATGTCTCAGGCAAGTTAGTTGCACCAGACCATTTGTACTGCTTTATAGATTAGTTAACTGTTTATTTCTTATCTTATATATCCTTCTAGCTATATAAATCTATAAAGAGAATTACGGTGTCCTGGTTTTGTTTCTCTAGAAAACCCTATCTAACACAAAACCTTAATTTGAAAAACTGCCAACGGAATTCTACCAATATTTAGTGTCAAAGGCCCTGATATACAGAAGTGACCAAGCCAGTACAGACCAGTTTGGAACATTACAGCAGGAATGATTGAAAAGAGAAAAGGATCAGTATGGCTACGTTCTCTAGCTATAGCCACGAAAGGCTTCACTCAGTCCCAGCTAGGAAATATCAGGAGATAATCTAGTCGTAGACTATCTGTTCCCAGATTATGTTCTTCCTATGTTCGGATTGACTAGGTTCTCTTGTCTAGTGACTTCCTAGATAGATTTGGCATTTCAAAGAATGAAGAGCAAGAGAGGAAAAATTTCTTCCCTTTATCCTCTAAGTGGTACAAATGGCTAAAATGCTTAACTTCTAATTGAATGGAAAGGTTGGTGAATTGGATACCCTGAGGCACCTGGGAAGAAAGACCTGAAGATTCACTTCTAAAAGATTGGCCATTAATAATCCAATGGAGCACAGTTTTGTTCTGAAACACATGAGGTCATCCTGAGTCAGCATTTACTCACGATAGCAATTGCTTTTGCGGGCATCCAGCTGCTAATATACAAGGTCTATGGTTCAAAGCCTGGAGAAAGATGCAGCTGTCTTCTGTTGAAAGAATTATATCATGGAAACCCGACATAGGGTCACTATGAATCGGAATTGATTTGATGGCAGTAAGTTTGAGGTTTTGTTTGTTTAAATCCGTAGCTCTATATTCATTTCCTCTTGCTATTTTGGACATGTTATCAGGGGAGACTGTCCCTGGAGAAGGGCATCACGTTTGGTACTGACGAGGGGCAGTGAACCAAAGGAAGGCTTTCCACAAGATGGTTTGACTCCATGACTGAACAATGGACTCAGGGCAGGACCGACCATGTTTCTGTCTGTCTGTTGTGCATAGGCTCGCTGGGTCAACGGACTCAACGGCACTTAGCAACAATAATCATGACAAATTTAGTGGCTTAGAAATGTAAATTTGCTATATAATACTCTAGGAGTCAAAAGGTGAAAGGGAGGGCTGAGCCCCAGTGGCATGGTGGTTGAGTGCAAGACTGCGGCCCATAGGTTTGGCGGTTCAAATCTAGCAGCGGCTCTCCAGGAACAAGGCTGTCTAGCTCCCATGACCACCAGAGGGCAGCGATGCCAAAAAAAAAGTGCAAGGGGTCTCAGCTGAGCTAAAGCTGAAATATTAACAGAGCCATATTTGTGGGATTTAGAGGAGAATCCATTTTCTGACTTTGTTCAATTTTTGGAGGCTGCCTGCCTTCTTTTTAAAAGATATATTTTATTGCTGTTGTTGAGTATACACCAATCCAACAATTTCTACACGTAGAGTTCAGTGCCA